>JARFOC010000493.1:95981-155706 GCA_031763485.1 Osmoderma eremita
TAATCACGTTAATCGAACGCGCTCTTTTATAATCCTGTTTACGTGATTACTAATCATTGGTATAAACGAAAGCAGCTTTTGTGTTACATTAATAGGTAATTTAATATCTTGATGTTGAAGTTACTAAAAATAATTGCGGCAAATTTAAATTCTGATATGTGGGAAGAGTTCATAGTATGAGATATATGTAAATTAAGAAAGATTTAATAATAAAAAATAGGCATCAACGAAAGATCCTGTAATAATAGTTAAATTCAGATATAAAAGAAGGCAATTGGGAGAAATTGTAAATTCTAAATTTTAAACCAACAAATTAATGGAGGGCTTCCAATAATAAACTAAAAGAAAATCTTGTACATGTATATATTTACACAGTAATTGAGTGTAGACATTAAATTAAACAGGTGTATGTAAATACAATTTTATTTCTTAATAATTATTGGTATAATAATAATTATGATAATAACAAAATAATAACAAATTTATCACTAATTTATAAAATCGAATGTTCACTGTTATCAAATAGATCAATGCCTTTCAATCCAGCCAATCTCACACAATTTCATTTAATAACAAAATTAATATCTTTAATTAACAATCAAAAATTATTTCACCTAAAATCGAAATAAGGCAGTTACAGAATTGCCTTAATAATAAGAAAATTGATTATATTATATTATATATATATCCTTTAGAAGTCTGTTTGTGAATTTACAAAAAAAAAAATGTCAGTAGATTAATATGTAGATATATTTAAGAGGCCCATTATAATTATTTTGTATAACGTATACGATTATCTTGATAAGATAAGAAAGTGTAAACAATCTATTTTAATAATAGTTTAAAAGTCATTTTTTACGCCTGGTGCGTAAATTTTTATTTAATGATTATTATATCCGAATAACGTTTTTATCCATCATTGTTTATTTGGTATTACTGATTAATAAGATTACCAAAAACTATTTAAATAAAACTTCGTATAATCAACTAATATTTATTGCATAAATACTTGAATAAATTCTCATTATGATTAGAAACAAAAATATTCTTCATACTGATCTTGCCAACTGCATATCGTTAAGATTTTCACGTTATGAACATGGCGTTGGAAAGTATAGAGTAATATTTTCTGTTCGTGATTGGTTCAAATTTAAGGCAAGTTTACAATGTTGAAAATTGACACATTCGTATATAAAGTTTATGTTGGATAAAGTTAAATGTCACTACAATTCTCAAATGTCAGTGTGACTTATATCGTCTTGTAGTTTCGTGTCGTTATTTGTATTCTATTTAATATTTTAGCTTAAACAGTTAAGAGCAGTTCTTCTTAGAGCTGTACTGTCATAGTTATATATGGATAATTTCATATCCTTTTTTAAAGAAACCATAATACAAAAGATGTTTGTTTTTTGTAACTGTTATTGACATTAGCTCAGATTTTAATTATTTGCTCGTGAAATGAAATAAGTTTGAATTTGCTATTTCCCGATTGCTCCTATGTGAATCAACTCAGTTCACATTCATTCACTACTTCATTCTTAACGAGAATGAAATATATAATAATAACTAAAATTATTTCTCAATGTACATAGAGAAAGGTTTTGAAAGAAATATGTATATATTTATTTTATTAGCATCATTGAAAATTTTAACAGGAATTAGTCTTATTCTTAGTCTAACAGACGTTCAGTTCTTATAAGAATAATATTAATTTATTCTAAATAAATCATTTATTCAAGTATATTATATTTGAATAATGAATAAAAAAATTATTCATGAATAAGAAAAACACAATTATATATTTTTTTGTGATTACATATTCTAAATAAAATTTGCCAACACAATATTTGGAAGATATTACAAAAAAAATGTTTATATTAGCGTTTTAAAGGTACATTTTATGCTTTTTATATTAGTTGCTTACTACAAAGCATTAAAATTGTATAAATTACATAAATTAGATATCACCATATAATGTATTAGATTAATATAATTCAGTGCAGGAAGAAGTAAAAATTACAAGGACTGAGGGCAGTATGGCAAACGAAATATGTCGGATCACTCCTTCCTTACCTCACAACGAATTGATTAATTGTGTACTTGTTTTGGAGAATAAGTGAATTTTTCCATTGTCAAGCGTACGACCGTGTTGTGAGGAGAGGAATGATCCGATGTACTACGTTTGCATAAAGAGAAATTAATACAACCCACGTCAATAAATAATCATAGTTTCAATTTGATGAATATTTTACATAAAATTGGATTTTTTTCCAAAAGGGAATAATCCTTTCCTTATATACTTTTACGATATATATATATACGGGTGGACCGCTTAAAATGACACGCAAATATCACAGAAACTAAGAAAATATTTAAGATTGTTATGGACAGAGGGTGACAAATTAATAGATTTGTTCCAGTACGCAGTTTGCCGACAGTTTGTGATGACGTGAACCAATCGGACAACAGATTGGAGACCTTGAGAACTGAAATATGTTATCTGATTGGTTCACGTCATCACGAACCGTCAGCAACAAGAAATATGAGTTATCTATTATTATGTCACACGGAAAGCAAATTTCAATTTTTTAAATAGAATCTATATTTTATTTTACGATTATTAAAACTACGTATTTTTACGAATAACATACAATATTTATTAATAACAAATAAAAATTGACAATTTTTAAATATCCCTCCAATATTCAAAATTTTGGTGCGCGCGAATAATGTTATTTACGGAATGCGTATTAGCCTAAATCCCAATATTCAAATATGGATGTGGTTGCACAAGTTAATGTAATATATCCAATTTATGTTCAATATTTGACCAAGCCATGAACAACGGTCGATGAAACATATTTACGTAATAATTGAAACTGATTTTAGTTGTGTATTTATAATTCGTTCGGTGCCTCGAATATAGGCGAGTCTTTTTATTCATCGATCCGTTTGTATATTCATCGATGGAATAACGATTGAAAGCAAAGCAGCTGACTTGACTGCCGATTGCTATTATGAAGTGTTAGGTTAGGTTATACACATGCTGCATCGCCTTTTTGATTGATAATGCCTCCATTTCATTTATTTATTACTGTTTTACCTGATTCCCACAGGTTGTGCGTTCAGTGTATTGTGCATATCATTTTATTCAAAAAATTACATCGTGCATCACCGCTGAAATTCAATATAGTAAATCAATATATAATTGAGTAGGGAAATACTAACAATACGGAATCACAGAAAATAATAATATTACAATTCAGTCATAAATGACTATAATGAATGCAAATAATGAAATTATCACTGTCATTCACAATCTCCGACGACGTGTGTTTTATTCCGTCAGGGTAATGGTACACTGGTATTACCTTATGCAACCATTAACTTACCTTACTCCCAACATCACGAATTCTAAGAAAAAACCCGATGCATGAATGTTTATATAGAATGTACAGTGTTTTTACTGGCACCCTCTTTCAATAAAACCACAAAAAAGTATACATTCCATTTAAAAAAAATTCCATAAATATATAAGTTGGTATTCGTGTAACGTAATAACCAATAATACGATTTTAATGTTGTAAAAAAAATATGTTGCGTAACAAGTTTGTCTGTCCAGAATTTTAAATATTTGTTTTGTTCCTGTGATGTTTACTTGTATTGCAATAAGTGCTCCGCCCTATATAACTCTTCCAATTTCTTATACAGTGTCATCAATAAAAAGATGCAACCTACGTAACAAATACAATCTTGGTTGAATAAATAATACGATAGCAACTAACTAGAACACAGATGTAATCTAAGCAGTAGTCGCACTTGGCAAAATTAGAAAATTTCTTTGGAACTGTGCGCAGCTTACGGCGCAGGCAGAAATTCAGCGGCGTGTCAAACACAAAACCCGGCATTTCCAGTGGATGTAAACAGTGAGTGGGTAACAAAATATATCGAGATGAAGATCAAGTGCTGTGTTTTGAGCTGTACTAGTGAATATAGTATCAAAGATAATAATAAACAATTTAGTATTTTTTAGAATATTATTTTATTACTGGTCGCTACGTTTTTGTAATGTTAGTTATCAAATTTCTTTGGTTGCTTTTGGTTATGTGTTTGGTGTTTCTCGTTAAGTAAAAATAATATTCGCATATTGACTGGGATCCTATTGGGCAACTGTAAACTGAAAGAACACCTGGGTAGGCTTGGAATAACAGAGGAAGCCGAATGTAGATTTTGTGGAGAACATGATGAAACATCCATCCTCCTACTCTCAAACTGCGCTACACTGTGTTCAATTCAAGAGCCCTGCACGTGGGAGCAAGTGAAATTGAAGAGGGAGAGTTACCTAGTCTGCGGCCTTCTGACATTCTACACTTTTTAAAAGGGATCGGACTGGACGACCAGCTGTAAATACAGCCACAATAGGGAACATGATAGATCTTTTAGGTCGCAGCGTATTATCACACTTGCTATACATACATACATTCATGTAAATGCACTTCGTAAAAGGTTAACAGCGCTGCTTAGATAGCGATACCAATTCGTATGTCCTTAAAATGACACCCATCATTTTATGTGAATGGTTCAATTTTCACTTAAAGCGCTGCTTAAACTCATTGCGCAGTAACCTGCGCGAAGCTCAGAAGGAGTCCGGAAGATCAAAGGCGCCGACAGTAAGTGCGACTACTGCTTAAATTGTAAACTGTGACTAAATATCCCTAGATAACACTTGGTTATTATGTTTATCAAAAAAATTCTTTAGTTTTCTTTTGATATTTTGACAGATGATTCTGACATAAAACAGTTTTCAAATGAGTGCTATTAAATAGGGATTTTAATGTTTAACGTTACCAATTTGTAATATTATTTCCGACTTAAAGGAAGTCACGTGGGTTGTTGCATCTGTTATTGAAAACCCCGTATTTAAAATATCTGATAAACTTCTATATATTATTTACAAATAGCACGCATCCTTTTATTATGAAAACTATTTTTAATTATACCTAAAACACTATTCTTACATTATAAAAGCATCGCAATCGAAAACTGGATGTTGAAAAACTAATAAATCTTCATAATAAAAGGTACCATTGAGACTAAGTATCTAATAATACCTATGTACTTAAATATTGATAGATTCTATCTCGTCATCCGACCCAAACCGGTTTCTGTATGCGATCCATTCTTACATTCCTCCGAAAAGGGTGATAATATGTACTTTAGTTGAACTGTAATATAGTGGAATATTAAAAGCGATAAAGCAGGGTAATGGTAACACCTATGATTAGTAATCAGTAAGAAAACTCATAGCGCGAATAATTCCTTTTCTTCCTTGGATCCCTTTGCTGCACCCTTTTGGTTTTCGATCGTGGTGGGTAGGGCCTCAGCTGCGGCCGCTCTCTCGGCTAGGAACCTTTCGAATTCACTGCTTGTTACTGTCTCTTCACTACCGGACTGTATAATAAAGAATATTTTAAGGAAATATTGTATTTGGCTGTGTTGACTAATATTTCAAATAATAGGTATTTAAATTTTAACGTACGCCCCATGTATGCCTTTTAGAGTATATAAAGGGAATATATTTTAAGAATGTGTTTTTAGAAATAAGTGTTTATATATACAGTAGAATCAAGTTATAATGACCAACATTAAATACTATTACAATTGTTTATGACCCATTTCACTATTAATTAAGATTATAAATAAACATTTACTTAGACTCAATAATACGAGGGATGTTCGGTTAGTAAGGTACGCTTGTGGGAGACATCGCCATCGCTCCGATCAGGTTGAAACTTGCACGCAATTTAGATGTGCATATGTATTGCATAGGTGGCTATTGTCATAAAGAAAGGATTACGGTGTTAGTAGCGGCAAATCTATTGGGGGAACAGAAAAGAGGAAATTGTTGATAATAGGAAAGATTAGTTTTAAAAATGTTAAACAACCACCTGTAAATTATAAATCCAATAGCAGAGCTTGGATAAGCTTCACTTACAACGAACCCCGGTTAAACCGAACTGTTTTCTTCGGTCCCTTCAAGTTCGTTATAACCAGACACTACTGTAATAATTGTGCATCTGCAGAAAATATATTCCGATATACTGGCTGTTTCATAAAAAAGGTGGCACAGAAAAATTCGCTTTTTTAAATGGAACACAATATATATTTTTACGTTATTACACTTAAAGGAGCTGTGACCTCGCGTACAATCATTAACATACATTCGAGATTAGTACCAAAGAAAATCGGTGGGATATTGGGGATCAAAAAACAATGCAAAGCACTTACCGTTCTGCCGAGCCATGCTTCCATTTCATCAAACTCCGTGTCTCCCGGTTTCTGCTGAACACATAAGCCGTACTAAGCACATTAACTAGTAAGTTAAATTATAAAGTGAAACCGCTACAAGTTCAAAACTGAAAATACATTGGGTTTAAAAATATTAAAAAACAACGCTCGATATAAACTGACATCAAAAATCATGCAATCAAATTGCATGCAAGGAATTCTCGCCTACAGATGTAATGCGGAAAATAAAAATTGTATCGAATAAAAATAGGTGATTTTGCGCTACGAGGCAGTATTGACATCTAGTTTAGTAGAAGAAAATGTTTAAAACTACTATGAAATAAATAATAAATAAAGAAGTTTGACATCCATAACTTCAACGGTGATAAAACAGTAATTTTTTGAGAATGTCGGAGGAAAAGATATATTTTGTGTATTACTTACTCCTTTACGAGGTTGTGTTACACTACTTAAACCTCCCTGTACTTGATCAGGTTCCAAATTATCCTTATACGTGCTTCCCCTAAATTTAAGAAATAATGAAAGAATTATTTTTTTATTTACTCGTCGTTTTGCATACTCAGTTTTCGACTTCTCGTAAGTCGCTTTCCTCGATTGAGCGAACATGTCGAACTCGTCGTCACCTTGCGGTCCGTTTCTAGCCGTCACCGTCCCAATGTTTGCCAGCTGCGCCGAAGCACTGGTGTTTGACACGCCCAACTTGCTAAGTTGATCCGTCAAATCGTCCGGAGGCCCCAAATCTATAAGACTATCGTCCGATTGCAGGGGCGGTTTGTGGGCGGGAATCATCGCCTTGGCCAGGACGGCGGAAGCGCTCTGCCCGCCCGCCTCTCGGTTCTTCTCCCACCGGCTGTATCGCAAAAATAGGTTATTCATGTCGTCGTTAGTACGCAAGAGGTCGGCCGTGATCTCGTCGTTCGATATTTTACTGATCAATTCGACCAATCTCTCTTGCATGCTGCGACAGGTCGCGTTCAATTCTTGCAGCAGCTCCAATTCGTCGGGTTGCTCGTTGCCTGGTCGCATCTCGCTTAGCATTTCTCCGAGCACCACCATGTTCGATTGCACGACATCCAATTCTGATTGGAGTTTCACTCTCTGCTCGTTGGTTAGTTGTCCATTTGGTAGGACGGTCGGTGCTATTGGAGATGATGGTAAAGGTGGAATAGGCGATGACGAAGGTGATATACTTGGTTCAACACTCTAAAAATAAATATATTTATGTGTTTATCGATTGCAAGATGGCCCTTAGATAGCTTGCATACTTATTCCCTGATTTGATCGCTTTACTTAAAACAAATTTTACATAAAGATCTAGTTTTGTACAATACCGGGGATACCGATCTTTTAAATATCGCCACGCAAGTGGGGTGCACCAAGGTTTTGTTTTTGGGTCTCTGTTATTTCTTATTTTTATTAATAATATTACAAATCACATCACTTCTAAATGGAGATGAGCTTCAAGTTTTCCGATCTATTATTTCTACCAACGATTGTGAATATTTGCAGAGGGATCTTGATGCTATTCATAACTGGAGCAAATTAAACCGTCTAAGTCTCAATATTAGCAAATGCAAAGTAATGTCATTTTATCGTAATTTGGTTCTTTACACTCTTCGTGTTCCGTTTCTACACCACACAAGATATGCACCACACGATCATTCATTTAATCCCAACATTATAATTGAAGAAACCGACATAAACTCTTATAAGTAGTTTAAGTCGTGGAAATTTGCTTTATCCAAAAGACTTTATTGTGCAAATAGTTTTGTAAGGATATGTTATATTTAACAAAAATGGTAATTACTCACATTTCAATCACTTTACTTAAAAATTACTGTGGAAAAGCCATGATCCGTTGGGTAAAAATAAAGCTTCTAATAATAGAAAATTAGGCACAGATCTATTGTTAAATCTGGAAAAACACTAAATGTATATCTATATTATATCTAAAGTCATGAATTAGCGAAAGTTCCAACATTCATTCAACAAATGATATTAAAATAAAGTAAATAAAATGACAAAACTGAAAGTATTACAAACATAACAACAAAATGTAGTTTTGAAATATGTAAAATTATAGGTGGTTTTTGCTTTAAAACATCGTTTTTTTCTTCGATCAAATTAATTGGGGCTCTGTTTACGATTCAAAGAGGGTGCTGTGAACTGTAAGCTCTTCAAAAAAAAAATAGATAAAACTAATACTTTAGGCTAAAATGCGAGTTAAAAGAAACCACCGTTGTATTTCCGAACACCTATCGATAGTGACGTCACACATCAGCACCGCGAGCTTTTTCCTTCGGTGGTAATGATGTAAATCATCCCATGACACATTGTTTAATAGCAAAATTCCTCCAAAATATTCGATCTTTTTAGATATACTTTGATTTTAATTCGGCGTTTGGAAATTATTATAAGAAAAATTGTATAAAACGTAAACGCATTCAATAATTATATATTTAATATATTTTGAATAAAAAATTTATGTTAAATTCGCTCAGAGACTACGATGTTTTATTATTATTTGATCTGGCCGTTTTTGCCATTTTTAACACCTCCAGCTAAGAGAACCAGTTATAAAAAATTTGACGTACCACTGAATAAAGATAGCATTTAAGATATATAATTAGAATTTATAAAACTTTTCTAAACAATAATCTAGATAACACAAATAGATCAAAGACAAACACACACTTATCACTGCAATAACAATATCATATTTCACTTCTTGATTCATGAACTCCATAACAACAATATGTATGAAACTTAATCAACTATATAATTATCAAATTTGTTAAATATTGATACAAACAGAAAGATAAAATGGAACTCACTCTTTGTGGTGTGTGTATTGGGGCCATAGCATCTAAATCTGTTGGTGGAAATTCGATACCTTTTGCTTTTAAATCACTATAAACAGAAACAACCCCCGACAGGTCTGGTTGGTTCTTAAAAGCATCTGCCCACGCTTGAATCAAACTTAAAACCTTCTCTTGAACCGCTGTAGGGGGATCATTCTTAGGACCAATCAATTTGACCTAAAAATTACAATTCTTTCCATAATTCACCTTAAAAAAATTATTAAAATGAGGCAACATACCAGTTCCTGTATAAAATCTTTGCTGCAAATCAGGACGTGGAAGGGTTTCCCGCAATTTTTAACGCAAGTTTCTATTACTGTTAAAGTGTACATGACAACTGTGTAATTCTTGCCGGCATTCTGTGTTAGGCGTTTACGTATCGCTTTTACGGCGTCCTTAGGACCCTCTTCGGTGTCATTAACCATATCACATATTTCCATGTTAAGCGACCAATTCTCTGAGGCAAGCGTGCCATCAGTAGCTTGCTCTGTATGATAAAAATACAAAGTGGCAATAAATGCGCCATATTAAAAATATCAATTAAAATTGCGGTAATGTTATGCTTTCTGCACATAATTGCAAAATTTCTCTGTATAATCATTTGACAACTTGCAAATATTACAATAGGATAAATCACGATATATATTACAAACAAAAGCGGGGGCGTCTGAAAATAATAGATTCACAATTTCCTTACCTATTTTGCTACCGACAGGTGTGGAAAACGGATTACCACCCAATGTATTCGCAAAGAAAGACATTTTATATTTTAACTCTCTACAGAGTTATACCGAATTCTTCCTTTTAACACTTTCTATTTGTCAAAATGACATTCAATAATCATTTCAATAATAACCGAAAAACACCAGACTGTAAAAAATACTAAATTTACAGTTTCGTTTTGTTATGACTGTGCACCTAATTGCTTGATGTGACGTGCTGATTAACATATTAACATTATCTACGACTGATAAGGTCATATGAGTTAGCAAAATGCATAAAATAAACGTAACAATGAGAAATATTTGCAAATATGTATGTCTCGCACTTCTGTTGGGGTCAAATTAATGTTAAGTTTGGTAATACTGCTTTTGACGAAATTTAAATTTGTTTCCATGGATACAAAACATAAATCTTCCTTCAATTTTCCAATTTACAACCGAAGTTGTGCTCCTGACATTACTGCGGAACATAAAACTTTGGGTATTGAAGCATGGATCCCTGTGCGAAACAAGAGCCGCAGGTTATAGACCATTATATGATTGAAAAATGCTTAGAAGAGCAAGGCTTGAAAGGTGAAGCAGGTCGCTTAGCACGTCTGGAAGGCATCCCGTGGAATGAAGTCGAAACGATTCGCTTAGAATTCATGAGTTCGTACCTCAGATAAATCTTCAATTACTAGGTAAATAATAGAATAGTTTGTAGACATCTTACGTATGGATCACCTATGGGTATTACCGGCTTTGACTAGATTGAGTTTAAGCAATAATTTAATTGAGAAAATCGAAAATCTGGAAAGTCTTGTCAATTTGAAGGATTTGGATCTGTCATTTAATAAAATTGCTAAGATCGAGAACTTGGATGCATTGGTTAATCTGAAAATTCTAACATTATTTCAAAATAATATAGATCGAATTGAAAACTTGGATAACTTAAAATCATTGATGGTTTTCAGTATAGGAAATAACGCTATTTATAATAAAGATTATGTAATGATTATGTTTGTGTTCAATGCTTTTTTAGTAATTGTAATTTTTAAGGTGATCTACTTAAGAAAGTTTCGTAATTTAAAATCTGTGAACATGGCCGGAAATCCTTGCACAGAAGATCCAAACTTCAGGATTTTCATTTCCTCTTTCTTACCGAGAGTCGTTTACTATGAATACAAAATGATCCAACCACAGGAAAGAGAAGAAGGTGCTACATTTTATAGGTACACCGTTTGTGCATTTGTTTATCTTATCATACTATTGTGTTTTTCTAGGAGCCAACTATTGAGTTTAGAAGAGGTAGAAGCGAAAGAACAGGAAATACTTGATAAGGAAGAAGCCGAACGTGCCGAGGCTGAGCTGCACGCGGAGAGTTTCGTTGAATTTCTGGGCGATAATCATTTACTTGAAATGATGTTCCAGAGCGATGTCGATGGGAAAACATTATTGAAAATCGGTGATGATGCAACTGAGATATACGAAGAGTTCGAACAGGAATTTATCGGTTTGTGCAAACAAGTATTTGATATTGGACAAGAGCAGTATAAGATACGTAAGAACGAAATAGAGCAATTTACTAAGAACGTCGATAACGCTCTATTAAAGAGCCAGCAAGAAAGTATCGTACGTTTCGGTATATTTCGATTAGTTTTGAATTATTTACATCTAAAGTGTCTCTAGGATCACATGGACGTGTTTATGGAGAAAAAAAAGAAGATTTTCGCAGGAATAAAACAATTTCAAGATGATGTGGACAATAGAGAGCTTACGATTACAGAATATAATCAACAAATTTACACACAAGCCGAAGAATATACAGCTTTCATACATGATACATGGTTATTGTTAATGGGACTGGAAATGACTGTGTATGAGCAGATGGAAGAAGTGAATCAAACTTTCGAGCATACGCTGACTGAGATGGTAAATACATTTGTGGAAGCAGCCCAAGCAGTGTTCGCACAAATGAGGACTGCGGAACAATCATACATCGAGAATATAGGGGACTGTGCTACTAGATATATGACTACAGCAAGCTTACAACCGGATTTTTATATGCCGAAGGAACTCAAACCGGTATTTCTAGTATTTAGTTTAACCACACAAAACTTCAAAAAAACGAACAATATTTACACAAAGTTATTCAATCCTGTGTTCGTACACCACCAACTATTTGAAAAGTAAAGTAGCTACATACTAAAATATACAGAGTCCGTCTGAAAATACCGACAAACTTTTAGGAATAATAGAAAATAATAACAATAATAGTCCGTTTATTCAATTATGTATTTTGTTTTTGTACTTTTGGTTAATGGGGCTGCGGCGGTAACAGCTGACGATGTGTTCTTCCTCTCGTATCACGATCGTGCGTCGGTTGATGTTTACTGAAAAGCTCATAATGATTTTTAACAATAATTATATATACAGTGCGGACGTGAATTGTGTCTCCCCCCTCGTAACTATTGAAAGGAATGGGATAGAGAAATTAAACAAAGACGAGGTGAAATTAGAGGCAAATTATGATGTTTTTGTTATAGCGCGATGAACTGGACTCAAAATGTAAGATAGGTGCGTTGTTATCTTTAAAATTTTAAATGGAAAGTATGTTCATATAAAACCTCATTTGTAAGATATTTTTATTATGTTTACGCCTATGTAAACAGTTTTACGATTTTCTGTGTTTTTACGGACATATCCGCAATAAAAGATAGAGGTATTTTACCTTTCTGATAACCCTCGTATTTATTTAATGGTGCATGTTTCGTAGGATACGTATTTAAAAGAAACGTCAAAATATTATTTATGCCGGTTTAGTTCTGACAGTACACCTGCCAGCGAAAATCATTATTGCCACAACGTTTTCTGCCAAAGGACGAGAGCATACCATTGTAATAATCAAATTAAATATTGTTAATACTGTCAGAAATAAATCGACATAAATATTTTGACGTTTCTTTTAAATTATGAAATACCTTTCCTAGGAAACATGCACCATTCAATAAATACGAGTGTTATCCTAAAGGTAAAGTGTCTCTATATTTTATTGCGGATATGTCCGTAAAAACAAAGAGAATCGTAAAACTGTTTACATAGGCGTAAACATAATAAAAAAATCTTACAAATGAGGCTCTATATGAACATACTTTCCATTTAAAATTTTCAAGATAACAACGCCATCTATCTTACGTTTTAAGTCCAGTGCATCTCACTATAACCAAATATCATAATTTGCCTCTAATTTCACCTCATCTTTGTTTCGTTTCTCTATCTCATTCCTTTCGAAAGTTACGAGGGGGGGGGACACAATTTACGTCCGCACTGTATATAATGTACAACATTATTTTACCCCAAGGGTGTTGTTGTTTGCACCCTAATGCAAAGACTAGATACTGCCTGGCCTTGAGGCCTATTGCTTCACTGTATATTAAGTTTTTTTGTGTAAGTGTGCATGAGTGAAGTGCATGACTTGTTACTGTCTGTCCTCGCCGTAAGAGATCGACAGTGTTGTTTTCACTTCCACAACACTGAAGGGTACCCTAATGCAGAGACAGGTCTTACATACATCTTGCCACGGTTGTGGGCAGCCCGTACCACAGAACTGAAGGAGGTGTTATAAAATGCTCCTTCTATGTCTAGAAATGCTGCTAATGCTATTTCTTGTTATTGCATTGATGTTTGTAGATAGGAACATTACATTAGCACCATCAGCTGATGTAATGCACGTTCGCATGATTTCTGTGTTGTTCTCATTTGCCATAGTGGTTGCATCTTCTTTAACATCCGTACTAACTGATTAAACCATATTAGTTGTTTATCAATTGTCTTCAAAAGGGGTTCCACCTGCAGATCCTTTCTCACTTGCTCATTCCTTATATATTTACACAGTGTGCGCAGGAACAGTTCAGGGTTTTAAGATACGGAAAGTTATTACAAATTCTAGAAAATCGCAAGATTTATTTGTTCTAAGAACTCAATAAATTTTTTCACAAATTATTATACAATACTCAGAAGTACGCTGCAATTTTTTTGGCTTTTTGAAAGCCCGACATATAGTTTTCTAATTTCATTTTTTCTTTGCGATCACCTGTGTAAGAATTTTTCAGATTTTGGCCGAAAAAGAAATCCTTAGCAATAGCTTAGCGGCCTCACATGATATGCATATACTGGTCATAGATAATAGAGAAGATCGATTAGTTAACAGAGCCAAAGCATGGCTGCATAATCTAGTGAGTAATCTTCAAAAGTAATATTCCCTTCTCGTTACTTTCGTAATACAATCAATATTAATTTGGTTGCCTTTCAAGGGATGAAGTGACGAGAAACAGGACGAAAGTATTGGAAATCAATCATTTTCTCGATATACAAAGGGAACAATTTGACGAACTCGCGGCCATGGAAGTCGGTCCTAGTATGGATCCAGATATCACAGCTGCCTTAAGTTAAGGGAAATTAATGTAGAAAAAACTAAAAAGAAAGCTTTTATTTCATCCTCTATGTAAAAAAAATAATCAGAAAATATATATTAAAAAACGTATTATGGCTCTTGGATTTTCTTATTTTTTCTTTAAAGATTGTAAATATATATCTAAACCTTTCTGCACAATAGGTTGTTGTACGAAGAACATAAAATTGTCAACATCTTCTTCTTTACGGTTTTGTAATTCCTGGAAAAAATAAACGAATATTAAACACACTTAAATTAATCAAAAAAAAATAAATTAAATAATTTATCACAACATACTTCGACATATTTCCCTCGTAATTGTTGTTTAGTCATAGCTCTAGCAATAGGATTGATCCCCTCGAATCTTTTAAAAAATTTCTCCGATCTAGCAAGAGCGTCTTCCTTATTATTTGCAATTTCATCAATTAATCCGATCTTAAAAGCTTCCTCCGTACTAAATAGTTTTCCCGAACACAAAGCAAGCTCGCTTTCACGATTACTGATTGTGTTTCTCATGCTCGATATGAACCAAAAGGGTGCGACGATACCAAGTTTTGTTTCATTCAATCCGATTGTAAAATTATTTACCATAACGCGATATTCACAGCTTAACGCTAATAAACATCCGCCAGCAGGCGAATGACCCTATAATTAAACATAATTTTATCCCTCACTGCATTAAAATAGGTTTTAATTACATTAATTGCGGCAACTGTCGGATAAGGTGTATTAAACAAAGTTATCCATGTATCCTGTAGGGCCGTCCAAAATGCTTTGGCACGTTCGGCTTTTGGTCTGTACATTTCCATAATATCTAAACCCGCTGAGAATATGGTGTTTAAAGACTATAAGTTAGAAATGTTACTGTTTCGATGAAAGAATTGCTCGGATAAACTTACCGATGTTAAAACCGCTCCTTTGATTTTCTTAGACCCCAAATCTTCCAGGGAATTATTAAGCTCTGTTAATAGTTCATAATTTAAACTATTTACTGGTTGCTTTTGCATGGTTACCGTTGCAATTCCGGTTGAATCATTAATAGAGACATCGATGAATTTTCCATTGCTACTATAATTTCTCAATATATTAAAACCCATAGCTATAGGTCTTGCTAGCATTTTGGATGCCATTGCATGTGATTGCAAATATAAAATAAAGTAAGACCGCCCTATGTTGCAAACATGTACAAAGTTTGAAAGTGGGTTATTTCAAAGGGACAAAGTTCAATTTTGCTGTTCAATTTTAAAATTGCCCGTAAAAAGCCCGGTAACTTGTCGTAATTGCGTAATAATCATTTTGTATTTATATACGAATTAAAAATAATAATGAAAATTTTATTATATCAAAAATAATGTTATAATAGATACTCTCACTGCACTCTTACCATTGACTATACAGATGTCCCACTTGACCGTCCATCTCGGTCTCAATTAGAGTTCACCAACTCCATACTAATTCGGAATGCTCTTTTATACGAACGTGTGCGAAGTGGTTAACGTTTCTCTGCGTACCAGTTGGTACCAGTCAAAAAAATGCCCTTACTACCTTAGACTGGCTACAGACTATACACGATTTGCGGGCACTTGTCAATAGTGTGTGCGACTTATTCGTTAATAACGTGATTCGAGTTTTCGTTTAATCGTATTTCGTGCACCCTAGTTCGTCTCCGGGTTCGCGTATGCGAATATTACTTGCAAGTTAACACTGCTACACATTTGCCGCAAGAGTACTCGAGTCCCAACAAGAATACGAGCATTCTTGGCGAAATCGAACAGCGACAAAGATAAGAAAACTAGGAATTAAAAATGAGGCATTTAAAGGTTTGGCAGATGCGAGAAATCGCAAAGTTACGGCTAATATTTCTTTAGCGGAAGGTGCGTGGACTGTTTTACTTACAGATGGGCAAGAGCTATTCGAAATCAACTGATGCTATCGGGAAGAAAATATTCTTCTGCGGGTTCCACTGATAAATCATTATATATTATTACTTCCACTGTTTTTTTTTATATAAAATTCCGCGACTTCTGCTGTACTGGATTCGGAGAATTACCCGTGTATACGAACTAATTTACCTGTCACTATTGCGTTGTTTCAATTTTGGCTTTGATTTCTTCCTCTTCTTTTGCGCCATGACAATAAAAACAGCAATAGGTCGTCGTCGCTTTCCATATTTTCAAGAGCAGTAAACTGTATTGAACCCTAATTTACAAATAATATGTATGTAGGTTTCGTTCATATACTCCACCGAATTAATACGTTGACCATGAATCATGGCAACTCGCATCACGAATCGCGCACGCATAGTCTACGCTTGATTTCGCACGCTTCATTATTTTATCGTAAAAGTTTCCATAAGCAATTATGCGGGAAATGGGGAAGGTGGCAATCTGGTTGTCGAAATACGTCTTGGATTCTTACTTACTAAGGTGACAACGGTATTTCTTTTTTCCTAGTAACTGCTACTATTTAATACGGACCTGTCGATATGTGCTTACAGGTCAAGAAATTGTTGGGGGGAAAGTAATATATCGGACCACGAACATGAAGGGTGCGGACAGCGAGTGAAATATCTGTTTAATCGGTGTCAGTATTAATATCAATTTATGCAACCAAAATGACTCCTGTTTTCGAATGAACTCGTATTGCTAGATTTCTAGTCAGGAGCAGAGACACACAGTATTAGTTTGCTTCAGTTACAATATTCTTCGCCCGGTTTCATAATGCCTCTTTGGAAATTCATTTAGAATAAATATACTAATGTACACTTTACTCTGTTTACTAAGCTAAGCTTTCTAATGGGTTTATGACTCATAGCAGTCAGACTGTGTTATCTTTCTTTTTGTAAAACTAATTTACGGTAAATGACCGTAACTTTAAAAGGTTTAGCTTGTTAGTGATAAGCTATGCCGTAATTATATATATATATATATTTTTTTTTTATATATATATATATATTTCTATATATATATATATATATATATATATATATATATATATATATATATTACTACCATATTTTCTCTACCGTTTTTTTTGTGATCTTTGCCACTAACCAATCAGTTATTTGGATGCAACTTATAAAGATTACAATATTGGGCGAGAGTAGTATACAAGAATAGTATACAAAGGTAGTATCAAAAACGTACAATGATTGGCAAAATATTGTCTCTTAATGTTTCTTTTTTATCGAATTAGAAATTTACTTGACGTATGGCAATTGAGTACACCTATCCCTCGATTTGCACTGGAGATGTTAACATAAAATAAAAGTTACCTTGAGAAATATAAAAATGATACAAAGGAACAATATACAAATACCTATCTAATTCATTTTATTGCAACGATTAAATTTAACCAAAAGTTTAATTTATGCTGTCACTGTCATAGGTTGGTATCTTCTTTTCTTGCGCATTTGTATGTATGGTCTGATGTCACTTTTATCATAGATACAATCGATGGTACTTGATGCGATTCTGGTTCGATAGTTGCTGAATTATGGACAATTTCATCTCTCTGGCAAAATAACCTCGACTCGTTAGGTTTCTAATAACCTGATCAGAAGTATATGAATTGCTGGATTGGAATTGATTTGTTGGATATTGTTGCGCTGCATCTGAATCAGCGGATGCTTGCTCGCTTTTCATTCTTAATTATGTAAAGAATATCTTTGTTTAAATCCTTTGATCCAACCATGGCTTGCTGGAAAAGACTGCTTTTTTTTAACTGAAGAAGTAGATGGTAACCGATTCTTAATTTTTCCATAGATCTTCAAAGCTTTTTTTGTAATGGCATTGGCACCAATTGGTATCCGCTTTTGGTTTGGAAATGCTCATTTTTATATTTCTATCCTTTTCTGTAAATTCGCTATTTTCAAAACCGTGTAAAAGCGAAACCATGTATGTCGAGGAATAGGCGTACGGTGGCTCCAGCCTTCCATACAAAACCATTGAACGGAATTTAAACACAACCACCGTGTATTACCGGTCACATACAAAAAGCGCCGTAAAGTGGCGCTCTATGTAACAAAAATATATCCTCGAATTAAAGATACGCATGCCCGGTTAGAGTGAGTCTATAGGATATTTTATTTAGGAGTCCGAGCGCCCGAGTGTTCGCAAAAGTTACCAATAGATAGCGCATCATGGCATCAGACGGTCGTAACATGTGCGACGTGGGTGCAGAACATGTCCATCGACCTAATGATTGAAACGGTTAATAGCATGAGGAACAAAGTGGTAATTCTCACGAAGAATTCTGCGCCTGCGCGTATAAATCAACGAAATGTTGACAGTCCAAGTCCAGACACTTTCACTAATGTTCCGGGTGTATACAACATTTAGTCTGTATATTTGTTAATAACATACAATTATAATAATAATATGCAACATAAAATTTAATTTTTTCGATATTTTTTATATTTTAAAACTTTACATTAATCTGTTTTACATTTTCTTATCTCATTTTAACGTCTTACAATATTTATTTAGTTATCTATGCACGCATTATACATGCAACAGGAAGTTACACTCGCCAAATAACTGCCCGCTTTTGTACACATAGTCACTACATCGAGTTCCATTTTTTGATATAAACACAAAAATGCCTTTGTATAAAATTACAAAATAATAAGTTATTCTATGTATATAAAAAAAGGGGGAAATAAACAAAGAAACGAAATGATATCCAAATTGAACGAAAAGTTTTTTAAGGTTATTATCTAGTGAGTTATAGGGACAAATCCCAGGGGGAAAATTTAGGTTTATTACCTGTAATAATGCCATTTAGAGGAATGTACAAGTGGGTTGCTTTTGTTTTACCTTTTTTTCCGATTAATTATGGCAGATGAACAGTCTCACAACCTTTGGGAACATATAAGAAATACATTTTGAGTGCGCCACCTAATAATAATAATAACAATAGTATATGTGATATACTATTTTTGTTCTTTTTAATGAATTTGACACTCAAAATTCGTAGAACCATCGAGCATATGCACAGTTAAATTGGAAGAGGACAAAGCTACTTTTACGCGAACGCTAATTCTGTTTTTTTTTTTAGTAGTAATCAAAAAGTAAACAGTACAAAAATATAGACACGTGATGGAGTTTTTTATGAATATATAGAAAATGCTTTTCGAACATCTAAGTACCTAAAGGAATCTTATCTATTTATAGTTCGTCTTTCTTAGGAGTATCATCGTCTTCAGTCTCTTCCTCCGCCTCTTCGACACCCGCCCCATCGACACCTCCACTCTCGATAAACTTGGTGATGCCTTCGAACGTTCTAGGCCCGTTGTATTCGATTATGGTAGCATCTTTCCTGTAAAATTTCAACGTCGGGAAACTAGTGATTTTCGTATGTTCCAATTCGTTAGCGGTAGCGTCCATCTTGGCAATGACAATATCTTCGTTGCCTTCAAAGTGTTCGGCTACCTTATCGTAGATAGGCACCAACTGTTTGCAATGTCCGCACCACGGAGCGTAGAATTCAACTAATACGTCTTTAGTCTCGTCCAACGCCACGCTATCGAAGTTACTGGCGACCAAGACTTTAACTGGGGATGTATTCCAATCTTCCGGTAAATCTTGACTGAGCAGGTGCTGCTTCAGAGTACCGTCCAGGAAATCTTGTACGAATTGTTTCAAACTATCCGCCGTCAATTCGTCGGTTGGCGGTTTGTATTTAGCCATATCGTCCTCTAGTTTAATCAACCGTGCGGCGGGCACCTCCTCTTTCTTCATTCCGAAGAATTCCAGGATCCTCGCGTGATCTTCTTCGGTAGCGTCGATCGTTACGAAAAGAACTTGTTCCTTGAACGGTTTCGCTACACTCCTGGCCGCCTCGGTAACCTTATCGAAGTGCTCCTCGCCCTTCGCCAAGAACAACAATAGGTGGCTCTTGACTACGCCGCCAAAGATCTTTTGGGCCGTGTCGTGATTGAACTCGACTATCAACGGAAGTGCGTTCGATGTGATGAATCTCTTCAGGTTCTTCTCTTCGAATTCACCTTCGAATAGAACCTTACCTTCGTCAAACTGTAATCAAGAAAATAAAAGGTAAAAAAAGGACGTTTCTAAATAAAAAGTTGGTACTTCAACAGCACTATTTTTAAACTGCAATTTGGTACTAACTTACAAATCAATATAAACGCAAATAATATGAGGTATAGTGGAAAAACATTTTCGGCTTATAGATTTTAAGGGCCAGTTTTACACAGGATAAACCTAGTATAACTTTATTCGTAGAATAAGGTCGGGTCAGTTGTATAAGTTGGTATACGTTATTCCATGGAATAATTATTCCAGTGTCTATACTGGCATTGTAAAACCGGCCCTAAGTGGTGGAAAACAGAATTTAATAATTGGCCATTTTGACAAAAATCAATTAAAAGACTAGATTTACCGATGAATATGTACAAATACCAATAATGGTGGAGAATGAAGTGCAGTATAGGTACATTTACCGGAGAATGTGCAAGTATAGAAAATTATCTAGGGAAATGTAGCTTTATTTGGGTATATATATACTTTTACCGGTAACTGTTTATATCTCCCGTTTCATCCTAGAACACAATCGATTAAATTAATCTGAAGACTACTAATGGCAAAGGAGCTATGATCCCGAATGTAAAAAAAACTGTCTATATCTACCATACATAAAATAAATACTTATGTTTACGATCATATTAGATGTGATATTAGCCCGCTATTACACTATCAGGGATCCCTGAACAGAGATATATTAAAAATAAATTTGATAAAATATGTTACGGTATTATGTATTTTCTCTATAATAGCAATACATGTTGGTAGCTAATATCTACGATCATATTAGCTGTGATATTAGCCCGGTATTTCGCTATCAGAGATCTTTGCGAGAGATATAGTAGAAATAAATTCGATTAAACATGTTACGGTGTAATGTATTTCGTTTAAAATAGCAATACATGATGGTAACTAATATCTACGATCGTATCTACAATCATATTGGCTGTGATATTAGCCCGGTATTGCACTATAAGAGATCCTTTAACAGAGATATATTAAAAATAATTTTGATAAAATATGCTAAAGTGTAATGAATTTCTTTTATTAATAGCAATATAGGTTGGTAACTCAAAGATCTTTAATGGTGTATTACCGACTTTTGGGCGGTACTACACTATCTACTTTTATAAAGGGTACATTACTGTCATAACTTGCCGGATAAATGTGTACGTATACCTGTTAATGTACACCAGAAGAAAAATATATGCGGACGGTCGAGCGAGAGAAAAGATACACACAGTTATTAGTGGGGAGTGAACTCGGATATCTAGTTTAAATTACAAAACAAAAATTATATTTTTGGTCGGCATTCTAAGAAATCTCAAGATTACATCCAAATAAAAACGAGCAATAAAAACTTCAAAGGGACAACGTGCGATAATCCGTTTTTGTCTGTAACTGATCTGACTTACGGAACCGAAAGATTTATAATGTGCTATCCCTTTGAAGTTTTTATTACTTGTTTTCATCTGGATGAAATCTTCAGGTTTCTTAGAATGCCAACTAAGGAATCCAAATACTATTTTCTGTGATTAAAGAGTTTCACTGAACTTACAACAAAAAACATATTTACATAAGCAATGTTACAGAATTGATGTTTGCAGTAAAAAAAGAAGCTTTTTGTGAGAACATTGCTTTTATCTACGGTTAAGAACTTTTATGATTAATGTAATTGTTACATCGGTTTTGCACTCTATAACCTTAAATATGGGAGAGTAAAAGAAATCAAAGAAAATCATTTATGAATCTTAAATAACCAATTTCCGAAAAATGAAAGTAGAGGAAGTATATGATAGTTGTTGCAACAACAGTGCTACTATGGTTCGTTTTTTTATTTGGAGGAGTGAGGTAGTAATCCCCTATTACAAACGCAAATTTCTGTTTTATTCACTTTGAGCATACTTTGAATGTAGCTTGTTGGCGAATTTATGAACGCAGCCATAAATGAGGTTATGTATAATATGATTTAGAGTGTCATTTTGAAAGATGTTTGACAGCTGTTAAGCAAATATGGCGGCGGCGTATTATTGTTTGTTGTGATGCGAGCTCAAAAATATCGAATGTAATCGGGCTATGTCACAAGATTGAAGTTAATTCACTCCTCCAAATAAAAAAACGAACTATAGTAAGTTTCTTAGATCATATTTATTACATGGATACCGCTATGTTTCCCAACTATGTTTCCAACACATCACAGACATAAAAAAGAATCAGTGTTTCTGTCTAACAACGGTTATTCGTATTTTCTTATTCGCACCTGACCACGCGTGGACCACGGCGGGAGAAGCGCGAAATTTGAATTAAATTTGACATACATCAGAGATAATGACAGCTCTGACGCATAACCTAATTTTTAAATGTCAACATAAAATAGCTCGCTCATACAGATTGATAGACAACAGTAGTTGACATTGAGCACACATTGACAGAACCCTAACCTAAGTCTAACGGTACTCTGTCTAATGTCTGTTTAATAAAATTGTGACTCCCATACGTCCCATAATAAATCGCACCGAATCCGCATGCATTTCTGTTTCCGGTTCCACGAGAGGTCAGATAAGAGATAGCTACATATAATGTTCATAAGTATGAAAGTAAAAGCTCGAAAATCGTAGAAGTACATATTGGAAACAGTAACGTATATAGACTGATATGGTGATAGAGGTATCCATGTAATATATATGATCTATCTAAGTCTTGAGCAAAGAGATAAATGCTATAAAAATAGCATGAAAGTAGTGTTAATGGCCATAAAATATCAAAAAGAACATTACCTTCTTAAACAGGATTACATTGCCACATTGAGCTTCATATTCAGCAAAAATTGCTTCGTCCGATGTAATAGCGAATTGCTGATCGTCCGTAGTAGCGGCAACTGTTAAATATTTCTTTGCCACCTCGGAAGTTTGATCCTTAAAGAAGCCGATCACTGCGACATTATGTGCATCGATGAATGCCTTGGCTTCGTCGACAGATTTTAGATCCAAAGCTGGCGGTCCAGTCTTCTTCAACAGCCAAGAGACGATATCATCAGCTGTACGACCACCTGTTCAAACAAAATTTTAAATATTTCATTTTTAACGATATAACGAAGATATTTACGAACCGCTGAAGTCGATGGAAACTCCGTTTCTGAAAAATTTCAGCGTCGGGTATCCCCTGACTCCGTGTTGCTCTGCTAAGTCTTGTTCTTCTGTGGCATCGACTTTGCCTAGTTTAATGGGCGATTCTTTCTCGGCTAATTGCAGCGCGGCTTTTGAATATTCGGGCGCCAGGGATTTGCAATGACCGCACCATGGTGCATCTAAAATTTAATGTTATTAATTCTTAAGTACTTTTCAATTCACAGCAACTTGCTAACGGAAAATCTTAACAGATAGCAATTATTATCTTATTATTGTTATAATCCTAAATATTATACAAAGCTTTTAAAACCGGATTAACACTAAGTGATTTTTGATAAAAACCACCTTGTCTGAGAATGATTATTACAAATTAATTACACTTGAACTACACAAGACAATTACTACTACTAGAGACTAAATTACACGTCATTACAGTTATATTATACCAAATAGTTACATTAAATCTCTACTACAGAGAAAATGACTAAATACACGTCGACTTGTGTAAATCTGCCCTTTTACCATATGGTAACTGCAACTCCACGAAAACATCGATTTTTCTACATGAAATTAACAGATAATGCTCCTCTAACATTTAACAGTTCTTCCTGTACGCCGGTTCACGTAAAATCCATGGTTTATAAAGGTTATTGACCGTAAAAACAACGTTTTTTTTTCATATTCCGGATAGTAAAGATAAGAAATTGATCAACGCCCCCGCGGAAATTGTTAATGCTTTCTTAAAGGCCCTCGTTATAAAAAAGAGAACGATATACTTACAGAATTCCACGAGTATAAATTCGTTATCCGAAATCGCCGACTTGAAATTGTCTGCGGTTAAAACCAAAACGCCGTCTTCTATTTTGTAGTCCTCCGAACGTACCTCACTTTGAAGGGTGTAAACGAAAAGGATTGCCAAAAGAAACTTCATATTTACACACTATTGAGGAAACAAGTGCTACTATATACGTTACAACAACTCGAACTGCTCTTTAAAGCAGAACACAGAGGAATGGCAATGGTAAATTAGTGAAGTGAGTAATATATTAAACAACGTGGCATAAATCGTGGGTCACTGTGATTGGTTTAGAAAGCTGACGTTGTGAACAACTTTGTACCAATTCAAATTTTATCTAAACACGAAATCTTAATGTATACAACTCGAGAGGTTTTCGTAGTAATTTTCGTTAAGGAAAACTGTTGAAGTTTTATGAAATTTATTTTACCTTCCGTAGAGTAGAAATTTACGAAAAGTCAGTTTCAAAACGTGGCATAAAGTGAGTCAATTATTATGACATATCCGAAAAATTCAAAACCACCCGCTTCTTATGTATATTAAACATTTGTACAAGTGAATCTTCAACAAAGTAACTATAAACACAAATAATAATCAACTTGTTTGGAATGTATATTCTCAACATCTTCGAATGCGTCTATTCAAGTGGTTTACACAAAGTCCAAGGGAATATGATTCTTACCTACCCCTCGTAAAGAAAGCCTTTGAATTTACCTGGCAACAAAGTACTCGATTCTTTTGGCGCCTAAATACGACAGCCGGGGTATATTTCAATAATTTAACATTTGTAAAACATGTTTTACAGTAATAGCAAAATATTTTGTGTAAACTAAGAAAATCCGTTGCGTTTTCTGATATTTTTCATTGCACTAAAAGGAACATTATTGCAATCTTTACTGAATATTATTATTATATGTTCTATCTTTATATGTTATGTTATCTGTATAAAAGTGGAAAATAAGCGGTAGGTTTTTAATGCTAATATGTTTGAATATAAAGAAATACATATAACTAATTTGAGAAATTTTCATAAAAATTGTAAATTGACGATAATTGGTAACAGCTATGGATCTCTTAGGTGATTTTTAAAAAAAGAGGAATTAATGTTTTAAATATAGTTTAAACTAGAAGGCAACATTGACTTCAAAATTTTAAACAATACAAAAAGCACTTCAAATTTTACGTGCATATTAAAATTACGTTTATTGTATAAACTGTACATGTTTAATTGTACTTTCCATTAATCTACACCATGTAAAGTAATTAAAAAGGAAAACTGTACATATATGTATTTACTAGCTATTATACGTGCCAAGCAAGGCAAATGATATAATATATGCACGCATGGATTATAATTTTGTAACCTTCCAAAATATTTTAATTTAGACGTGCCAAATAAGAAAAGCCTATTGATTTTGATAAGAAAGAGCAAATGTTTGCGCGCCGGGTATTGTTTACCTTTTTCCATGACATTTAAGTACTTTAGTATTATACTCGATTAACTGTTGGGAAACTGTTACGATATAAAACACCTTCAGGCAAAATTTTATTTGTTCGTATTAACTTGTACAAATGACAGTTTGGAAGCATTTTTGTTTTCGACTTTTGTTGCATAAAATCGTGCAGTTTCTATGGGAATTTAAACAAAAGAGGAGCGCGTTACAAACAACCTTGATCTTTTTCCTATTTGCAAGGGTTTAGCGTAATGAAAGTCAAAAACAGGTCAAAAGCCTGAATATTTTGCAAAAATGTATAAATATCTATTAATACTCTTATATACATCCTAGAGGTGTATATTGTCTAAAGAATTTAGTAAAAAAAATGTTTCTTTAGAAAAGCTGTTTATTCTGTTGCCTAAATAAATTTTGTAAAATATTTCTGCAGCTCCTAAAATTACCATTTTAAATTATGCTGCCTTTCTTTTTTACAACAAAAACTTGGCGATTATTTCGTGGTGGGGGCGAGAATCGATATTGCCAACATCGCCAGAAGTCATAGCCAACTGTGACAGCTTTTTCTATGATCGGAAATTTGGTGGTTGCATAATAATACTTTTAGTTTATTAATTTACGCAAAAATGATTAAGCCAGGCAATATTTCGCAGTTTATAAAGGCCACCAGCCAGGTAGTAAGTAACAATTTAAAACCCGTACCCCCGGTAGCTGTTGTAGCGAAAAGAGATGTGACCAAAACACCTTTACTGCTCCTGACTAGTTATTCCATGAGCCAGGGGTTACCCACTGGAAGGGTAACGATTGCATCTGGTCCATCGACCCCCACGCAAGTGAGATTCGCGCATACAGATATAACTGTGCCGGATTTCTCCGACTACAGGAGAGATGACGTGCAAAACCCCAAAGCACGTAGCTCAGATTCTACAGAGTCACGCAAAAACTTCACTTACCTGGCGGTGGGTGTCTCTTCTGTGGGCGCAGCTTACGCCTCTAAAGCCCTAGTTACACAATTCATTACGAGCATGAGTGCATCAGCCGATGTATTAGCTTTAGCTAAGATTGAAGTTAAACTATCCGAAATCCCAGAGGGAAAGTCTGTTACTTTCAAATGGAGAGGTGATAATTAACATTTATATATCAATTATGCATCTAAAGACTCTGTTTTAGGTAAACCCCTCTTCATAAGGCATAGGACTGCCGAAGAAATCGAAACCGAACGTAGTGTGGCCGTTGGCACTTTGAGAGATCCTCAACATGATCACGAACGTACTCAACGACCAGAATGGCTTGTAGTTATAGGTGTCTGCACGCATTTGGGTTGTGTACCTATTGCGAATGCAGGTGATTGGGGTGGCTACTATTGTCCATGTCATGGTTCCCACTACGATGCATCAGGACGCATTAGGAAGGGACCGGCACCTTTGAATTTAGAAATTCCAGAACACGTATTTCCCGATGAAGGAACTTTAGTCGTTGGTTAAAACACCACCTCTTTAGCGTAATTTTGTATTGTGTATTCAAATTTACTTGAGAACATACAAATTTCCCCCATGATTATATGTACATTATTTTAATTTATCAGCTATATTCTATAGAAAATGTGATGTTGAACTCTTAAATAAAATAAATGAATTAAAGAATAAGTTGTTTTGTTTATTGACATTCTTGATCGTCTTTTGTTTGAGTGGAAGTTTCTTGCGTGCATAAGGCGAGTCTTTAATTCATCGATGAAATAGTGATTAATTTAGTAGAGGGTCCGTATTTTCATCGACGAATTAAATTGCATTCATCCCAAGAAAAAACCGATGGAATTGACAAAGTGTGGGAAAGCAAAGCAACTGACTTGACTACTGATTGTTGTTATAAAATGTTAGATTAGGTTATACACAAGCTGCATCCCCTTTCTCATTAATAATGGCTCCATTTCATATATTTAATAAGAGATTAATTAATAATTAGTAGATATTTAATATTTCAAATATACTAGACGTAACGGCAACTATCGAAAATAAAATTCCCTACACAATGGGGTAGAAATGTAGCTCATTTACGATGTTCCATAGATTTCAGGGATTTTTTTCCGATGAATAAAAAGACTCGCCTATATCTAAAATGATTTTTTTTAATATTTCAAAAAATTAAATTTACACCGGTGTTTATTTTTATTTTTAACCTGTTTTAAATGTTTATATTAAAAAAAAATACTTTTTAATTTCTTCTAATCTAGGAAAATTTCACATGTGTAGTATATGTCGTTGACGCCCAAACACATTTGAAAACTATTCAGTAATGGCTTTGAAATATATTGTGTACTCAAATTAAATAATTTGTAAAAACATATTTTATTCACAAGGCATTATTCTAAATTATTTGTTTCTGTAAATTTTTCTGAAATTATAAATTTACCTTTTTTAATTTGGCTATACTGTGAGTAGACTGTTAAGATTGTAAGGTTATGTGATGTGGTTATGTGATGTATATATATTGTCACTTCTTTATCTTTTAGTGAGTAACTTAATAGATATTTTATTTTATTTTTCAAAGAAACCATACCCGAGATGCCGCCCAAAAAACGAGAGAAAGACACTGATTCAACTAAAAACCCAAGAATCGATCATATCCAAGCCGATCACGAATTATTTCTGCAAGCATTTGAGAGTAAGTTTTCTTACATACAAACTCAGAGTGAACTTCTTTAAAACTTATTTGTTTTAGAACCAACACAGATCTATAGGTATTTGAGAACGAGGAATATGTGCTCTGTGAGTAATGCAATATACAGTATAACTTGAACTAAATTATAATTTTAATGATTTTTTAAACAGCCAATATTCCTAAATCGTAACTTAACGTACATGAAGTTACGTATGTCACGTACCCATAAATCGCGGAATGGATTCAAGATAAACAGTTTGCTTGACAAAATTACATCGCGACAAAAGGATTTCTCATCGTCACTGCCAGGTTACATGAATATAACGTTTTTAGGATTTTATGATAAAAGTATAGATCCTTGTATTGATGCTGTTCAAGTTGAGACTGTTTTAGTCAAAATTAGTCATAAGAAACGTAAGGATAGCTCATCCCCATTGATGGAGGTTTCGTTTGGTACTGCTGAAGTTGTCGCCAATCCAAGTGATCAACAATTGCCATGTTTAGCACCTACTGTTAGTGTACCAACCGAATCGTTTAATATGGCCAGTGGACCAGTTGCAAAGTCATACGTGCTGTTGTTACGGGTAAGAAATGTTTATAACTCTATCAATACCCACGAAACCGACGAAGAACCAATCATAAAACGTCGGAAATCAAATGGAAATGCAATGTGTTTGGGCGAATCAAAATTATATGCTTCCGAATTAGTCGTGTATGACAAGCATAATCGGTGTTTATTAACTGATGCCGATTATGAGCTAGTATTGCAAGAAGTGACAAATAATAAGAATTCACCAAAGAAATATTCTAGTTGGGAGAATGTATCGGATCTAACGGATTATTGTGGGAATTTAGATTCGTTTGCGAAGGGACCATACATAAGATTTAAGTTGAATTGGTCGCAAGAGCCTAGTAAACCCTTTATCGAGACACCGAAAGCATATCCCATAGTAGAAAATAAAGAAAACGTACTGACCAATCAAAGCAACAACAATACTAGCAACAATAACAATCAACAAAAGGGGCAGATCATATATCAGTTTGTCTACAACAATAATTCGCGTCAACAAACTGAAGCTTGTGAAGATTTACATTGTCCGTGGTGTAGCTTAAATTGCCTGGAATTATACATCCTACTTAAGCACTTGAAATTATGTCATTCTCGTTTTACGTTCACATACGTGCCTATATCTGTTGGTGCTCGCATCGATGTTGCCATAAATGAATTATACGACGGTTCCTACACTGGATCGCCACATGATTTGATAACTCAGCCTTCTGTATGTGCATTCTCTAGAAACGGCCCGGTGAGAAGAGCTTCCGTGACTCACATCCTAGTGTGCCATCCCAAGAGACCAAAACCTAGTTTATCCGAGTTTCTCGAGCTAGAAGATTGTGAATACGATGGACAACGACCGTTCATTACAGGTCACAATAGATTATATCACCATACGACAACTTGTTTGCCCATATATCCGAAAGAAATGGATATAGATTCAGAAGGAGAGAACGATCCTGAGTGGCTGAGGACTAAAACTATGATGATGATCGATGAATTCACCGATGTGAACGAAGGGGAGAAGGAATTGATGAAAATGTGGAATTTGCACGTGATGAAATATGGATTTGTCGGTGATTGCCAGATACCTTTGGCATGCAGCATGTTCGTACAGCATAAGGGGAAGGAGTTACTCCTGAAGAACCTCTATCGGAATTTTGTGGTGCACATGTGTAGTTTGTTCGATTTCGGTTTAGTCAGTGCCGTTTGTCTGTACTCGACTATTAAAAAATTGCAGGAAATGGCAGGCGAAACTGGGGCTATCAGAAATGTCCTGCGGGAATCCCGTGAAGCTCAAATGGACAATTGGAATAAGGTGGGGGTCCAGCATTTGATGATGGACAAAAATACAGCGTGCAAAACGCCTAGCGGGAGGAAGACCGCTAACGTTGGAATACAACGCAGAAAAGGCACGCCTACTCCAGCGGAACCCGCTCGCAGGAAGTCAATTGAGAATTCCAGAAAAAGGCTGTCGCTTTCACTAAAGCAAGCGGATCACAAAAATGTTTCCAATTAACCGCTGCAGATAGAGATTCGACTTATACAAAGAATAGACTGAATTATTTTTCATACTTCGAGTGCAAGTTGAAATAATATGTGTTATATAGGGTAAACAAAGTTTATATACAAATGTGTTTTTAGATAACATAAATTCCATTGTGTCTTTAGGATGTAATTTATTCGCGAGCGCTCTATATTGGAAAGTAAATATCGGTACTTTTCCATTTTCAAAGTGAGATGTTGTATCTTACCAGGGTACTAATAATTCGGAAGTATTGTTAAGACTTACTTTTGAATTGCCACAATTAATTGAGCGTGTGGCACATTATTTTTATGTCTTGTGTTACTCGTTTTGTTTTAATCTAATACAGTTGAACTCCTCTAACTCGATGCACCAAAAGTCCCAGAAAAAGTACGAGTTACAGAAAATTAGAGTTAGGATTTTTTATTTCAGTATGTAATTTATTTAATACCAGATACATAGAGTTTGTCATAGAAATGCATATACATACCTTCATGTATTGGAAACTAAATCAAACTATACATTAATTTAGTTTATTTTAATCAAAAGTAATCAGTAATAAATTTTGGTTGAGCATTAACCGTCTTGCTCAATTCATATATTTTCTCGTGTTTTCTCATCCGCAATAAAATATTTCTAATACACAGTATCGGGAAATCCACACCACACAAAATAATTTAATAAAATTCTGGACATAGACACTCTATTTTTTATTATAGTGGATAGTGTAGTTGTTGGTATATTATAATCTGCGGCTATTATTTTCTTTTTAATTCCATCATCCACATTTTTTAATATTTCAATTTTTTGTTTAATAATTAAACTTTGAAGTTTTCGTCGAGGAGACATACCTAAACACAACACTAAACACTGAATTGATACAGTATACTTGTATACTGAGTTCCCGTACACCGCTCGAATATTATAACCTCTATCGGTACTTCTCCGAACTTTGTAATTTTTTTGTTTTTTTAAAATCTGCGCTCGCATTCTTGAAAACATCGAGTTGAGAGAAATGTTGGGTCTAAAATTTCAAATGATGTTATTTCTAGTTAGAGAAATTCGAGTTAAAGGAATTAAAATATATATAAACTTAATAGGTAACATATGGGGGCACGAAAATATTCGAGTTAGAGGAGTGCAGCTGTTGTAACTCCTCCCACAGTATTAAGTCATCATTAAACTTGAGTCATCTTAAAGAATAAAATGTCATCTTTTCCTTTCGGTAATTTATTTTACATTGAGATTCGTTTTAATCTTTATTTCATTGTGCAATTTGTGACAAAGAAAAAACGTATTATCTTTAACAACTACTATAAAATTATGAGGTCTTACATTGGTAATAACACTTACAGAAAAGTCTTTTTGAAAACTTTTCTCACTGTGTAGGCCTGTAAAATTGAAGTTTGCTTCATCAAATTAATTTATTGCAAACTATAGCTTGCAGCAGATTTAATTTTAAGTAGTTGCTAGAGGAAATATCGTTTTAAGTAGGGAGGATCGTAAAAAAGGATGAAAGTTGTTTGCTGTACAAAATATATTGATTTTAAATAATTAATTCAATATGGAATATTTATTGTATGTTTCTACAATTTTTATTTGGGTCAAATGAATATTGTATTTAATATCCCATCTATAGTTCTCGACGTTCAAAAGGATGAACATAATCTATTTTGTTCTAGACCGTAGTTATTATTACAATTATAAATTTATAGGTTTTAAATTTTGCATAAGTAATATGTATATATACATCTTCTTGTTTACAAGCATTTTTTTTCTTAAATTTTATAGGAAGGCGTTTAAATACACGTATCCTACACCTGCATCATAAATTACTCAAAATGGATGAAATGAATATGGAAGTGAATGATTTTGCATTTCAACACTGCCAAATAATTTATTGTTTTTGTATTAAGACTTTTTTCTATACTTCTAGTCACCACATTCGCACACACTTTGTGTGTTTGGTTTGTTCTTTCAAGCAAGTTGAACCATCAAACGCAAATGCGTTATCTTAATCGATAAAACGCATTGCACCTTATATCCCAGAATCTTAAAATTTCTTTTAAAGTACTTCCTAAATTTTCTACTGTAAAACCCGTGATAAACACTTAAAAATATTGTTTTATTCAGCATTATAAATAGTGAATTTTTTAATTCGTCTTTATAATATGTTGTAATAGCTCATTGTATTTTTTTTAATATTAGATTTTGTATACGATTTTTAAATATATTGTGTTGTAAAAATTATTGCGTTATTACAAACTAGGGATGGGCGATATATCGATAACTATTATTAATAACCGTTCCCGGCCGATAACTGTTTTAACCGGTTCTCGATTTTCGATATTAACAGTTACCAAAATAACTGGTAGCCGATAACGTTCGATCCAATATTCTCTTAAGAACAGATACGTTTCATAATAACATGTAGAGAAAATAATCAATTATTTTTAGAGTAAAGTTAGCTGTGCATAAATTATTTTTTCAAACATATTTTCCACATTACCAGTTCTTTTACGCGATCATATAAAAAATATTGTGGAAAATCTATGCGGACTTCTTCAGTTTGAATATCTGCACACACGGCTAGGCATTCCAAAAAGTATTCATAACACGGTGCACAGGTACCGTATTCTGATAACAGAAAAACATATCTTTTTTCTAATGCCACATAAACACAGGCATTTGGTGAAACGGATAGCAGCATTTGAATTCTCTTCACAAATGCTAATGTGATATCGTTGTCGTATATTACTAAAAAAATCAATAAAAACAAATGCGATGGTAGTATATGGAAGATATATTACCGTCTGCAGCTACAATTATTTGCACTTCTGGTAAAACGTTTAGTATTTCTGGGCTCAATTTTTCCGAGAAGAAATTTAGTTCTGTTATTATTACGGTATGTTTGACTAAAGATTTGTTTCTATCGATATTATCCTGCAGTAGAGTTAATATGCCACCCTCATTAATATCTAAAAATGACAATGAAACAGCACCCTTTCATTAACACATTTGCTTTAAAACCTACCTGTACATATAACAGAATTAAACATGGATGCTACAATACTGGTTAGACCAACCCCCGATCCTAATTCTAATATTTTACTATTATTTGGAATATTTTTACTATTATAAATAAACCAGTCAGCTAATAACAAGGCACCCCTCCATATTTGGAGACCTACTAAATTCAGGGTTGTATTCACACTATGTTCTGAAATTATAACTCGTGCAAATTAATATATTCAATCGCATTTCTTTCTTGCCCTTTACCAATTTCTATTTCTGTATAGATATTGTTTTTGCTTTTAATAGTTCTTTGTAGGTCAAAATCACCATCTGAATCTAATTTTGGAGATGTGGGTACAATGAATTTAAATATAGACACCACATCTACAAATAATACATTAACAGGTGTAATAGGAAACTAAATAGAACTTACTCCCATCTGCATTTGCTTTTTTAGACGAAATATAGTTTGTTTCCGAATATATTTCAGAAGATACAGTATCAGCCATTTCTCTAATCACTTTTCTAAACACATTAAAAATAGCCACATAGCGAAATATATTCATGGGGCTTTAAAATTGGCAAGGTATAAATAAAAGTAAGAAATAGGAATATATATTTATTGAAAGTAGCTTTATCGGAATTGCTTCTAATGTGCCAAATGTCCAACTCAAAGATTCATTCAAATTTATACATTTCCATCCCTTTCGATACAGATACAACTATGTTGACATCTTCCTGGTTGACATTTTGACAGATAACTTTCAACATTGTGCACCATACATTCTAAATATTCCTATGCCCTAGTAATAGATTTTTAATTTTTTTCTGAATATGAATTCTCTAGATTGTCTCTTTTTAATTTGAATTTAACAAAAAAATTTCCCCTCTTTTTTTATATATTGTTTGCATTTTATCATTGTTACTTCTCTATCTAAATAGTAAATTAATATTTTTAGAGTTGCCCAAAATTTGACACAATGACTGTTTGCTGTCAATTTCAATTCTGACACAGCACTATCAAATAAACAAATTCATTCTAAGTGTATATCGCAGCAGTTAGTGCATTAAGCTAATTTCTTATAAACGTTAAGTATTAATCATGTTTAGAAATCAGTATGATAGCGATGTCACGGTATGGAGCCCCCAGGGCCGTTTGCATCAAGTGGAATACGCGATGGAAGCAGTAAAGTTGGGTTCGGCGACCGTAAGCTTAAAAAATAAGACTCATGCAGTACTAATAGCCCTCAAAAGAGCTTCATCGGAGCTAGCCGCCTACCAAAAGAAGATAATTCCTATTGATGTTCACATCGGCGTAACGATATCTGGCCTGACAGCCGATGCTCGGATTCTGAGCCGTTACATGAGGCAGGAATGTTTAAATTACAAGTATTCGCTAGATACCCTAATGCCAGTAGGTAGATTAATATCACAACTAGGGAATAAAATGCAAATTTGCACTCAACGCTATGATCGTAGGCCTTACGGAGTAGGACTGCTTGTCGCAGGTTATGACGAGCAAGGTCCACACATATACCAAACCTGCCCCTCCGCCAATTATTTCGATTGCAAGGCAATGGCTATCGGCGCTAGATCACAGAGTGCACGCACTTATTTAGAGAAACACTTAAGTGAATTGCAATCGGCTAGTTTGGAAGAAACGATAAAACATGGCTTGAGGGCTTTGAGGGACACATTGGCAAATGAAGTTGAATTAACAACAAAGAATGTTTCGATCAGTCTCGTAGGCAAGGATCAACCGTTTAAAATTCTCGATGAAAATGAAACTGCCACTTACCTAGCTATGATTGCCGGCGAAGAGAGAAGAGGTGGTCACAGTAGTGGCGAGGGCCCGGCAGCACCTTTACGAGACGATGCTGGGGATCAAGATGCACCTAAGGATCCGGTTCCCACCGTCGCAATGGACACTGAATAAGAACTAATTATTTTATACGTTAAGATACGATGTTTCTTCTTTTGTAAAAAAAATAAATTTTTCAAAATTTCTTTGAATTTTTCTCTTATTAATTCCTAAAATATTTTAAAGAGGTGTACAAGTCGGACCTTCGTTTATTATTGTAATTTTCATAACAACAATATTAGCATTGATAAGTCTTTTATTTATACAATTTAAATATAAAGCGTTAAAATATATAAACACCAAAACATCGAATGCTTTAAAAAAACATTCTCGTAAAGTATATTTCATACTTAACATTTTGCTTACATATTTATTTAGTAATAATAATAGTAGTTTTTGACATCCATTTAGATTTTTAGGAAATCCATTACACGAACAGATTTTTAGCAGCAGTTCTGAATATTTTTATCCGCTAACTTTCCAATAGAGATGGGACAAACAGTTATTTTCAAATAAGCGTTATCACCGCGACGTTATTTTCCAATAACTGTTATTCTAAACAATTCTCGACGCTTTGGATATGCTATACATAATAACTGGCCGATGTAATATAATCAGTTCTCTAGATGGAACATCAACCATTTCGCTGTTGGGATCGCATATATATAAATACATTTACAGAAAGAGAAACACCGACATACAACTAACCCAAAAGGAGAATACAACGCAGAACCGTTTAAGAAATAGAAATGCATATCGAATTATTAACTTAAAGAAACAGCGCCAGGATAGTTTCTAATTTAAGTTCGAGGATATCGGTTGTTTTCCTTTTAAATCAAGGAGGAAAAAAGTACTGCTTCCGCCACTTCGTATTCTATCTAACATAAACAATAAACAGTTGTACATATCGCACTACTATTCACCGAGTGAATATTATTAACGAGAACGGGGACGAAGAACACTGAAACGTATCTGTTCTTGAGAGAATATTGGATCGAAACCAGTTATATTGGTAACTGTTAATGTCGAAAATCGCGAACCGATTAAAACAGTTATCTGCCGGAAATGGTTATTAATAATAGTTATCGATATAGCGCCCATCCCTACTTTGTAATGTTGGTTTAGGCATGAGCATAATTTCAGAACTACTGTATTGATAAGTCGATAATTTTTAGTATCAATAGAATTAAAAAAAACTACCTTAAAACAGTCCAGTCCAGTAAGAAATAAAAAATAAATAATTAGATATGTATGAGATATTAAAATATTACGATAAAAAGTCTAGCATTATACCAAAATCAACGGGATTATTGGTTGCATTTATGCTTTATTTCTTCGTATCTTGACCGTAGTATAATGCAAGGTCTTACAGAGTAAAAAAGATAAATACCCTATTTATTCTAATAGGCGCCGCGGTGTTTAATCATTTAGGGCATCTATCGTGGCGGCGTTTAGATCGAATCGAATCAAATCCTCATTTTTATTCTTTTGCTATCCATCTCCAAACAATTGTATTGCAACTTCGTTTTGATACAAAACGACATCGTTTTAGTATCACATACGAGATTCAATCTGAATGTGGTTAACAGGGATTCCCCTACTTACTTGATATTGATTGTGCGCACTTCGCATAAAGATGCGGCATTTATTTCATTCGCCATTATTTTCCTGCGGCCTCTATTGGAATAGCGGTGCCAATTAGAATAAACACGGTAAATAAGGTATTTCTTTAATAAAAAATAATAATACATCGATTAAAACGATAAGTGTAATTTTTATTTTATACGTTTACAAAAAAATTGATTACACTGCATTTATTGCACATAATTTAGATTTGTTTTTAATACATCACGAAGTGACGGTACTGATGTATGTACCTGTACTTCCCCGATCGAATTTGAAAATCTTTGCCGTCAACTGCTTGAACATACACATCGAAAAATTAATTCCTATTTTGGGTATTTTTGCTATGAGTACCTTTGAAATTTGCAATAAACATTATTTATTTTCATACGCAGGTGTATTACAAAACTAAAACATATTATTACATATGGTTGTGTACACTTTTTTAATGTATTAGAGTCTGAAATAATACATTTTTGCTATTTAGTTAGTACCGCGCAATAAACTTTCATCGTAGATATTACAACGCTAAGATTTAAATGGAAGACATTTTACAAAAATATTTCTCCCTAAGAAGTGTGCGATCATGATGACAAATTAAGAATATTTTTTGAGCGAAACAGTTTACTTATTCTAATATAAAAAAATATTGTTTGTTTCACATCTTTTACCAGTATCAACTTATCGATTAAGATTAAAAGGAACGGAGAGCATTAAATAAAGAATTCCTTTTCCAACGTGTGCGAAAGTAACTACACTAATTTAAATTCAATCGTAGAACTAATGCAGTCTTGTGTGTGAAGTATGAAACGGAGTTTATCGCCTAAATAGTACAGATGTAGATCATTCCAGACGCTAAAAAATAACTAAAAGACACACAAAATTCTCTATGAGTAACGGTAATATAAAATAAATTAATAAGCTTATATACAAACGGTATCATAAGAGAGGTATAAATAAAAATTGGATAATAATCATAATAATAACTGCAACGATAATGATGATAAGAGTAACATTCAATATAAAAATTAATGTAGCATTAATCTCTCCATGCGTATTTGCGGCTCGCTCTAGCGGGACTAAGTTCACAAGGACTCGGTGTCGGTGGACTGAAACCCTCATCAACAGAGAGCGTCAAATCGTCTTCATCGGAACTGATCAACTGTTCTAATGCTGCCGTACCATGAAAACTCTATAAATAAAATATATTTCGATAAGATATAAGGAGGTAATAGTAAGATAGAATAGAACTCGACTGTCACAGCATACACATTTCAAAATGTCGAAAGGCGTGAAGTTCTTTTGCATTTCTGCTATGCTTGTGCCCTTGCGGATATTGGTTAGTGAATTAGTTGTGGTTGAAAAGTGCGTGAACGATACTGAAGTAAGTTTGTCACTACAAATGAATGCTAAAAATGAGATTTGGTTTTCTCGAAACAAAATAGTTTGTTGAAGATGCAGAAAAATAGTATATTAAAGATAGTTTATTAAGATAGTATATTATATCCCACGAGCCCAAGTTTAGCACATGATGAGCGAAGCGACCGTGCGTCTTATACCGTGCTCTATTTGTAACCTTACACATAAGTATTTAATACAACGTTGAGGGACGCAGTAGGCAACCAGTTATACATTAACATCAGTGTAGATCTATAGCTAGCCCAACTACGCCACTATTACTAATTAATTATTCCTAGCTAGCACGGTTTAAAGGATTTACTATACTTTATTTTTCTAACGAAAAATTTCCAACATACCATGAAAATTTTAAATCTACAACGAAACTGTTAAAATTTATTACGAAAGTATAGTGAAATTCGGTACGGAAATATTATTTGTGTTGGCAAAACAGAGCTACGAAGAATTTGGTTATGTTTTAAACAAAGAAAGTGCAAAATTTTAACTTGGAATGAAGAAATTATTTTATTTTAACGATTAATTAAGACAAATTACGTATTTGCATGTTATTATAAACTTTACTTTTCAGATAACTTCAAAGAAAGCAATCGTTTGGATACAAATCAGCTGATCTTTTGAGGGTACTGCATTCGTATCAGGTTTTGTGCAATGTTTTAGCAATTGCCCACCCAAAACGTCATCACCGGCCGCACCTGATTTCAAGGATATATCTTATACTGTAGCTATGATGTGCATTATTAGCTTGTAATATTTTATTTAATGCTTATGAATATAACAAGTGGCTTCAAAAATATGCAACTCCAATAAAGTTAATATTTTTAGTTAAACAAAATGGTTTCTACAGGACATTAATCGGTTAATACCCGAAATAGATATTATTGTTGCTCTCCATGTAAGAAACACTTCACTGGCAGAAGAGCTAGAGCCGCACCATGTTGTCACGGAATATGAAACGGTATGGTCGCGGCATCTTGTGGCAATTGTACGAAGCTTAATTTAAATTGTAAATGCGCGCTCTGATTGGCTCCTTGAATTTATAAGATTAAAACTGTTCTTATTTCCAGGTGTTTCTTTTTGTTTCCGAAAATGACATTTACTAGAATGAAATTTGATTATATAAGGCGCGGTGATGTTTGTTTTAGTTTTAAACTCACTAAAACAAACATTACCGCCTTAATGAGCGAGGTCCCCTGGAAGATATGCACTGCACCTGAATACCACTAGAGAGTGCCTAAAAGTCTCTTCAGTGTTATTCAAGTGTTCTGGTGCAGTGCATATCTTCCAGGGTCTATATCTAACACTATTTTCCTTTGTAGATTCTACTGCGGATGACAACTTAGTTGCCGAAATACGTATCTAGAGTTCCTCACTCATTGAGGGATAAGGGCATTTTATATCTAACAATCACTATAACCCGTAATACACTCCAAATTATAAACCTAAACATGAATCTCCATTCACTAAGCGAAATCGTTCAAACGATCGTTGACTTAAGGCGCTGCCGCACGATCAAATAAGTTCAAACGTTCGCCACTGACATATCGTGTGGCTGTGTAGCCAACGTTCGGCCCTTAACACATTGTACCAAACATTTACCGCATCCAGTGGCAGCGCATAAGCTACAACATTTCGAACGATCTATTACATTGCAAATGAATGATCCTTCGAACGATTGTTCAAACGACGAATCGCAATAATAATACTGTGCCGATGGATCAAACAGCAATGGGAATGTGGGAGAAAAAAAACTAAAACCGCCGGGCAGCACTTATAACAGTAGGTGAAATCTAAACCTTTCACTTTCGAACATCGTGGCAAACACAAATGCAATCTATGATCTATATTGTTACTATTTGAAGAAGCTATTTGAGAAAACAAAAACAACACAAAGTAACTCGCTTCGCTTACCTCCTCCACCGGGACTTTTTAAGGGGTTCCCAAGCAAAACTTACTTGCAATACTACAAATCGCTTCTAGAAATTCTACTTTTAGAAGCTTTTGCAGCCAACTAGGAAAGAAATGCAACGTGTATATATAATATGAACAGTACAAGAGGGGTTTTGATAACGCGTCGGAAGCCGTCTGCTTAATATTTACTCGAGTCCGCTTATCCAATGTAATGGAAATGGGGATTTTACCTGTGAACGGTGGACAGAGCTGGAGTGAGACGGAGAGCTATCGCAGTCCGGGATGACGTCCGTGGGCGATTGTGTGAGGGAGTGCTGTTTCTTGGCTATTTCTGCTTTGCGTTTGCCCTCCGCGGCCGCCTTCATCGGGTCGTAGCTTTTTCTCCTCTTCCAATTCTGAAATTCGACTTCTCGACTAGAAAGTGAAGAATTACTTCTCCCACCTGATTGTTTCTTATCTGTAAAATCAAACGGATTGGTATTTTAAAGAACTAACACCATAAAACTCAAAAAAAGTTAAATACTTGAGATGAATTAACTTCGTTTACGACTAGCCATTAAGCTGTAACGAATAATTTTGAAGATATGAATAACGAATGATTTGGAAGATACGAATAATTTGAAAGATACGAATACTTTGAAAGATACAACACATAATTTCAAATTTGCTTTTATTTTAAACTTACCAGGACGATCTTTACGTAAATTTTTGGGGGTATTCCCGGAAGATCTCATGCTGAACCTTCCGCTATCCGTCCGGGCGAACCCCTGGGGCTTAGCAGCGGCGGGTTTGCCACCACTGCTAGAAACGTTTGGCACATGTTTGGGCGGTAGATCGCTCTTGCAGCTCGGGAACTTCTTCGAGATATTCTGCATGTATCTACTCTGTATTTCGTTCGTTTTTACCGGTTTCCTGTCGACCGATATCGCTCGTTCGGATCGGTGATGATCGCCCGCCTGGAATTTCCGTCGCATCTCGGGCGTATTCGGGCATTTCGGATGCGCCGCCTCCACGTCCAATCTGCCTCTGCGCAAACTGAACGCCCGATTGTATCGGGTGGTCGTTATATCTTTCTTTTTCAAGTTCTTCTCGTAGTCTTCCTCGGAACTCGATTCTGTATCGCCGTAAACGTTGCGATCTATCTTTTGGTGATCTGTGGAGACGCTGGAGCGCCGGACTTGCGCGTAATTCGGTTTGATGTTCGTGGTGGAGGCGGATCGTTGTATGAGCGTGTTTCCGTTCCTGTTTAGACTTGGGGAATGGATTATATTGGTTTCTTTCGACGATAGATTCAGGTTTTTATTGGCGTTGTTTTGGGTTTTCGTCGAAAAGCTACTCGATCTCCTTATGGGGCTGTTGTTAGGGGAATTTTGGATTTTATTGGTCTTGTAATGATTCAACATGTTGGTGTATGTTTGATCAATACTTTGTAGATTTTTATTTTGGAAATGTTCGAGTTTGTTCGATATTTTCAAGTTTTTACCGTCGAAAGAATTGTGTCTGAGATGCGATGGTTTTTTCAACAAATTCCTAGCATCGTTATTTAGGTATTTGGTAGTACTTACTTCATGATCACTATCTAAAGACAATCGTTGCTGCAATGATTTAATTATGTTCTGTGTTGGTTTAAGGTACGAATCAGTTTCAAGACTACTATCGGATAGGTCTGTATTAGCAAAGCTAGCACTGTCTCTACTTCGGGGCCTGAAAGAGTGAATCGGAGAGGGAATTTTTGTCGGTGAAGTCTTCCCGCAGAGACTTCCAGGTGATAAATTAGAATTCCCTCTCATAAGCATCTCACAGGAAGAATCTTTATTCTCATTGGCGTTTACTTTCGACAAGTTATCACTGACATGTATCACATTAGCCGTTAAATTAGCATTGCTGCTCTTATTCAAAGTCAAAGCCGCATGCACTACTATTTCATTTTGATATTTATTTTCGGTGTAAGCCTCTATTTGCACTCCAGATTTGCTTAGACAGAAATTCTTCACGTGCTTCTTACCCTTATCAGATCTAGAACGAAAAGCCCCGCTTGACGTGACCGAAATTATGTTCCCTTGATCTACAGCACCCTCGGGACTAATTGCGGGTCCTTTATCCTTCGTACCAGGGAACATTAGTTGATTAAACAGATTCCGTACACCTTTTCCATCGTTGTGTAAGTTAACATACTCTGACTTTTTACTTAAATTACTTTGTGTAATAGAAAATTGCTGAGTCGGAGATAAAATCGGGGAGAGAGCTTTGTGTTTTTGATCTGATAAACGTACTGCACGCTGCGAATTGGTGTTCAAATCCAACGTTTGTGGCTTTACGATAGTAACTGTTTCGTTTGTGGTTTGATTTTTTATTTTGGTGGTTTGATTTTCACACTTGTTCACAATCACATCTTTATCTTTCGCATTATCCATTAAACTTCTGATATATTCCTCCGTCTTTTTAGCAACCGAAACTTGCTCTATTTTAAATTCCTTATCTATACTCATCCTAGCTTTTTGTTCTTCTGAATAATTTTCAGCATCTAATGTATAAGTACCAGCTTCGCTTACCGAATCTGATTCGCAATCGATGATAGTACCACCATTGAAATCATCTACTATACTCTTGGTATTTTCAGGCTCCTTCGCGGAAGAATAACAATTTGTCTTTGTGGTTGTCGAAGAGTGATCATAAAATGAATTTGTGAAATCATAATCTCTAACATCGGTACTGGGACTGGATATTTGTGGTAACACACACGATTGCGTCATCTTGTCATTGACCTGCGAATCTTTCAGTCTAATATTGTTCGCACCAGTTCTGACATTTTTGTGATGTTCCGTCTTCTCTTCAGAGGACAAATAGCCTTCGCATGGAAAAATGGATTTACGAGAGTTTGACTGTTTGCTTTTTGGAGATGGAGTTGTGGGGCCCTCCAATTTCGATAAGGATTGTCCCCTGCGGTGCCGCAATTTTTCCACCAATTTATTATGCCTCTGGGTATCGACTTTTCCCTCGGCGAAATCTATGGTAAATGCCATCGGTTTTGGCGATTCCGGTTCCTTCACCTCTTCGGCGGCGACTTCTTCTCCGTTGCTGGTGTTGCCCGCAGCTTCATTGTTTTCGTCCATGACTCAAGAGTTAACTATTCGACAATCTAAACCTGCAACAATGTTACGATTTCTATTTTAGGCAGATGATTAGCGAGAGCGAGGTGTTCTTATTGTTTTTCGTCATTTCGAAACTAACCACCAACGTTAGCGGAATTTTCCAGAAATTAACATAATTCTCGCGCGATGCACAACAAAAAAACACGGTGAAAATTCCGTCGGATGTTTGACGTTTCACATATTCGGACATCGGACATCCCACCAACAGTCGTTGATGACAGCGTGAAAACATAACGCCGACGACATGGGCATGACAAGAATAGAAAGTTACATCTTCAATATTTTTATTTACCTCTATTTTTAAATTAAACTACATATACTAACTATATCACTTTTAATTGAATCAAATTAATATTTCTTTTACTTATACCAACTCTTCACTATGAATTTTAACTGAAAGATTTCTATTTCGATTTTTGATGTCGCGAATACAACAAAAAATGGAACGCTACTGATTTAGGTGATGCACGATATAGCACAGCTACAGCGACTGCCAAAAAAAAGTACCGCATGTGCGCAAGTAGATATATATTTAACACGATTTGGTTATTTGCCAATTAATCTGGTTTATTTTTCTTTGAATCAATTATTATTTTATTAAATGTTAACCTAAAAAAGGACTTTTAAAATTAATGTTTTGCCTTATTTACTATATCCTTCATATTATATATTTCGAAATAAGGCCAGTGTATAATAATAAAATATAACAATGTATAAAACATGAAGGTAATTTCTTTTCATATTAACAAAAAAATTGTTAGGAAATTATTATATCAACTTTCTAATCAATAATTATAATGTTTTGTTATAATGTGAGTATCGGTGTTGATAAATTGGATTTTAAACTTTTATTATTAGCTGCAATTCTAATTATTTATTCCGAGGTGTTTCAATTTCTTCCTTATATTGTTTCATTGACTATACATAGCACAATTGTTTATGTAAAGTACTATGAATGATATCATCACCAAGAATATTTAGGAAGCCTTATTAAGAAAACCTTGCAGGGTATTTCGCTATAAATAATTATAGCCGTCGGTGATACTGGTAAGGTAAACGATAGACCTGATGGACTATATTTAACAACTTACACACAAATAAACAATTTAATGGTAAAGTATTTTAAAAATAATATTTATCATCAGGTGATGATGGTCTAAGGTGCTCTCTAGGCGAAGGCAAAATACTCTGGAACATTTTGTCCTGGAGTAAGTAAGAGTGTAAAGCTCTGATAAATATCTTGGTGTTTGAGGGGATGGGGGTAGGTAAATCTAGAGTAAGAAACATTTTTAATCTGGAACAAACGAGTGAATGAGAGTGTTTTAGGGTGCTCTGGAGCATGGTATCAAATATAATACGTAACCACATGTGCATCTTTTGATGACAAGTATGATCCTATCCGTTTGAGAACCTTACCTCTAAATCCCAGCTTCTCCAGTTCAGTGCTTAAGGACTAGTCGTTCATCTACCTTTCGTGTAACCATTTTGAGTTTCAATTCTTTTACAAGCGATTTTTTAAAATGATCTTAAAAAAGATTGGAATTAACGCCATTGGTCTGTAATTTTCAAATTTGTCTTTATAACTGATATTTTAATTTCTCCGGAAAAAATAGACTTTGAAACAAGTTTATTATATGATTCCCAGATCGCACCTGTACGTCCGAAAAAAACTTGAGTAGGTATTTCATATATCCATTGCTCCCAAAGATACCAGGCCCTGCTGCGCGTGATTAATAGACAAAAATTTTTGCGGAGGGCAACTCGAGGGCCCATCGACATTTAAACACTCCTATGTATTGTCCAAAATACCCACAAACTTGGAAAAATACTCCTGATCCGAAAAAACAATCTCCCGACTGGTCGGGGAAGCCCAAGCTTTGCGATATCATATGTATGCGCGCCCTTTGGATGCCTTTTAGCATATATAAAATAAAACAAAACCAAAATTTCTTATTAGCTTTAATTATGTAAGCTCTAATTTAAACAAGAATTACAACAGTTCTTTATACATTTCTGTAATACAATTACCAAGTTATAAAATGCACTACATTTAAAAATACAAACATAAAGACGACACACAGTGTCTACGTGCGAATTTTAGAACCATACATCCCCAGCATCATCGTCGTCTTGGATTTGCTGGGTGTTCTTCGAATGCGACCCTTCATCTTCGCTCTCACTAACGGCCAAGTCGTCCTGGATCTTCAGACTTATTTCTGTGTGAGTCGATTTCATATCTTCCTCGAAGCTTCTGTTTTTAGGTAAGCCGGCCATTAGGAAGTCGGATGGATCATAGTTCGGATCAACGTCTAAACTTTCCTCTGCGAATGTCAAATTTATGAATTAAAACGTGGTCGAAAATGTTTAATAAAAAATGCGCCTAATGCATTCGAGTGTTTTGTACAAAAACATCTACTCGACCGGCCGCTATGACATTATTAAATTATGGTTAAAAGTAAAATCTATACCTTCGTTTTGATGATAGTAGCCTATGGTTCCTAACTGAACCATTGCTTCGGCTGCTTGCTGACTATCGTCGTCGGCCCCCGGCATTTCGGCATCTATAAGGATTCCGTCTTTATTGTCTTCGAATTCTGTGAGTGGTACCTCATCCAATTCTTCCTCACTTGAGAATTGTAAATCTGCGAAAGAAAAAGCAAGTAGGTAGAAAGAAAGTCTTTTTAATTTTGATCGAACATTTCAGTAGTGTTATGGCAAAACATGTTATCTGCCATTTTTGTGATTTTACAGGAGAAGCAAAAACAGTTTGTATTTATAATGGTGGATATAGATTTGTGTTAATCTACATTCATGTTTGTACCATCGCCATAGCTATTTATACTACAAAGTATTGACAAATAAACCCTTTATACTTTATGCGCCGCCATTTAATGGCACAAAGTACATTTTGAAAAAAAAAGGCAGGGCATGTTTTGCCATAACACTACTGATTTATTGAAATCAATTTTGTTAACTATTTTAGGATGGTTGTTTAATTATAAATGCATAAGTTGAGTGTTTCATTTTATTTGAACTCTATATGAATTTAAAAAGTAATTTTGTTTTGTTTCCAAAAATCAAAATTTGGAAATAAGAAAAGCTATCCGGGAACAAATATATTCCAATTTTAGAACTGGCAACATCGCAGTGGAATGACAAATAATTAAAAATCGTCAATTTTTATTAATAAATATTGTATGCTATTCAAAAAAAAACTTGTAGGTTTAATATTGGTAAAATAAAATATTCACTCTATTAAAAAAACAGGTAAGTTACTTTCTGTGTGACGTAACAAGAAATAATTCAGATTTATTGTTACAATAAAATGTACCCTCCTCTGTGTATAATACCCCTAGCTGCTACGATGTTAAAAATTTTGTTTATCTGAAATTGGTATTTATCACTTTACATAAACACACAGTTCGGATTACTCCTCCCGCACAAGTATTAATTAATTCGGGACGACACGTGTTTCGGGAATACATGGATTCCCATTATCAAGTCCGGCACCTAATAGCTTTCGAAGATCGCTTAAACTAGAAACATGCATTACTTTCTCCTCTCCCTTCACTCCCTCTACCACCTACCCCAAAAAAACACATGCAACATTTTCCCCACTTTGCCCTGACTGGCACAATTCTAAGAAAATACCGCACGCCGTCTCAAGGGGACGTTTTTAACCGCTCATAATAAATCAAATAGTGCTGAGAAAAATAACGGCGCTACCTCGCGATTTAGGAGGTTTCTGTTCTTTTTAATATAAATCGATTCATAAGCATCTAGCTCGCGCGTCGAGGTTACCGATTTCATTCGTTTTAAATTATCTATATTTATATTATGTCTCGTTTTTGCTATATGTTCACCGACTGCGGACATATCAGGCCTCCCGTGGCGAAAGTGTGAAATATGTTCTTTATACCTAGTTTCTATAGACCTCTTTGTCTGTCCAATGTAGACCTTCTCACAATCACCAAATGCAATTTTATAAATTCCTGACTTTTGTCTCGTTTCCGTTTTGTCCTTCGGCTCATCCTGGGTATTTTCGAATTAAATTTTCCATTCTGTATACATAGCCAGCATTCAAAATACATAAAATTTGGTAATACAAAATTTGTATACTTAAAAAAAAATAAAAATGCAAATTTTAGGTTATGTTGATTTGATGTGACTTCTATTGCGCTGTGTATACAAGTTTGTTTTTGTTACTGCTACTGGGTTGGTTACTAGACTACTAATCTGAAGGTCCCGGGTTCGATACCAGCCCGTGCCAATGACATCTATGGCGCTTTTTTGGGCTACTATTCGAGTCATGCTGTAAAAATGAGTACCTGGAAGTCTAATTCTGGGGTAATAATACGCGGTCGGATAGTTACAGCCTTAAGAGTACCGGAAGGCAAAAACACCTCATTGTTGTTTCTAACCTCGCCAATTCATAAATCCTATGATTGTTTGAATTAACCAACCAACTAACCAAAGACATAAACTTAATTTGCCTACCTTCCTCGAGTGTGGCCGACTTCTTTTTGGGCTTGCCCCGGTTCCGTCGCATTTTCGCATGAATGGAATCGTCATCCAGGGGCGTTATACCGCCCTCGATGTCCACATAATCCATATCTTCGGAATTATTCTTTTGATTTTCCGGGGAACTGGCCTGACTCGCCTGGTCGTGCTCTGGAATGGTGTAGTTCTCCTCATCCACGCCCATCCACGTTTGATCGTCTTGCAGCGCCCTCTCTTGGGCCAGGCATATTTTGCTTTCGAGTTGGGTTAAGTGCTCGTCGTACTGTAAAATTTACAAGTACTTATCGTATCGAATTTATAAAAAAAAAGGTATTCGATTTGCTTACTTCTTCTAAAGTTTCTCTCGTGACTCTAACTAGTTGTTCGGCTTTTTGAGTGAAGGGTGAATCTTTTCCGTTGTATAAAATGCAATTTTCCAAAATTTGTTGGACGTCCACTAGAAATTCGTGCCGGTTGTGGTATTTGTGTGCTAGAAATGATTGTAAGATTACTTCTGAATTATTACGGTGAGAGCTGAGCATATGTGTATACTAGAATTACAGCGTTGCCATATGTATACGGAAAAAAAAGACTTATGAATCCACTTCCATACGAAAATAAAATGTGACCTTTTCTTTTTAAAGATAAAGTGATTTCTTTACTTAAAATATAAATACGTACCTGAGACTTTTTTTAATATAGTTTCCAAGTCCATAGGCCTCTTAACGATATTATAATAATCTTTGACGGCTTTCTTATTGACAGGCTTCAAGAACGGCCACGACTCAGACATAGTTTTCAGTTTCGTATTCACAACATTATCCAATATGTACGTCAAGGCCACTTGATCATTATCATCCAGTAAAGGATTAATCGCCTTCTCTAGTCTCATCAATCTTTCTTCCTTATCCGCCAACCTCTCCACGCACTTTTGCAGCATCCTTTGCGCCGCTACAGTTAAACTACTTTTGGGCCCTGAAATAAAATTTATTTCGCAATAAATACAAATGGTTACCGCGATTTTAATCCAAATACCGTTATACAAGGTCGAATTTTCAACGATTTGATTGACGTCGGCTAAAAATTCCTCGCGACTTTGATATTTCTTCTGCCTCAAATTCTCTCTGATCGTCTGCAGATCCATGGGTCTTTGAATTATTCGATAGTAATCCATAACTAGTTTGGGATTGACCGGGAACAGGAACGGTTGTACGTCAGGCATATCTCGAAGTTCGTTCAGGATGTGTTCTAGTATTGTGGAAAGTACGACTACTGGATCAGTTCTCCTGCGGTTTGCTGGTCTATTGTGGCGTTTTAGGTAGTCGCAATGCAAGTCGGATGTACCTCTGCGTCGCTTTCGCGAGCCCATCGCTTCTTTTGGTACTTTCAGGAGTAAAGTGCGCCTCTTGATTTCCTCTGCATGCTAAAATTATACAAGAAAACCATAATGTAGCGGGGGCACTTGAATTATTTATTATTGTGAGCCATTAAGGCAGGTTCTAACCATGCCCAAATCAATAGTTGAAGAAAAAGGTGTATTTATTTTTGGTGTCATAATCATGCATTAAAACTTGAACCAATAATCCGATTTTGTTGGCGCATTTTCAAAACGTTCGTGTCGTCAGAACAACAGCTCTTGTACTCACACAGATTTATTAAATTTAGGCGTTGATTCATATTAAAGTATTTTCACGGTGACCTGCAAGGTTAAGCGTGAGTAGTTCACATTAGATAACAGCGCCACGCATTGAGGTTGCCCATTAGCGAAAGTACTCGCATACGTATTTTTATCGAATATCTTTTCAGAAACTATCTGCTTTACTTAGCGACCTGTTTTTCTTTATATTTTCCTCCTTCTAATTTAATTTACTAATTGGTTTCATTTATCTGGTGACGTTAATGCTCAAAATGATCGTAGGCCGTCAACAGAAAATCCACGTTTTTCTTGAAAGTGACCTTCATCCTATCAAGGTTGGTATTTGGGTTTCGGTGTCTAGAAGGCGGATTATAGGATCAATTTTTTCACGATACCATTAATGCAGAGCGTTATAGGGAACAAATTCTAACGTCATTTCTGAATAGACTCATACCACGAAAATTTTAAATCTACTACGAAACTGTTAAAATTTATTACGAGAGTGCCGTAGTGGTCTAGTGGGTTGGTCGCTACACAACAAACTTGAACGGCCCGGGTTCAATTCCCGGCCGGCGCCAATAACATCGATGGCGTTTTTACGGCCACGGCTCGACTCAGGCTGTAAAAATGAGTACCTGGAAGTCAAATTCTGGGGTAATAATAGGTGGTCGGCTCGTAGCGCTTGCCACGTTACAGTCCTAGCGTACCGAAATGGCTAATAACCATGGCAGACCACACCCTGCCTTCCCCTATGAGCCAGGAGGCTTGTTAAAGGGGACTATTATTATTAGGGGAGTTTGGTACGGAAATATTATTTGTGTTGGCAAAACAGAGCTATAAATAATTTGGTTATGTTAGCGTACGCGCTGTCAGTTAGTCTAAATTACGTGTTTGCATATTATTATAAACTTTACTTTTCAGGTAACCCGAAAGAAAGCAATCGTTTGGACACAAATCAGGCGATCTTTTGAGGGTACTGCATTCGTGTCAGGTTTTGTGCATGATGATTTGTACGGGATCTATAACTAATGCATTAATGGAAAGGAAATTTAGTATTTTTCAATGAATAAATGTAGAATGCGACCCGCAAGTTCTGAGTGTTGACCTCACTATTTATTATCTACTATGAACTGTTAAAATATTACTATATAGTAGAATTTTGCTGTTTTCAATCAAATGCAAAATTTCAATTTTGAATGAGCAAATTATTTTATTGTAATTGTTAATTAATACAAACAAAACAAAGGTAAATGTAGGTAAATATAGCTTCGTCAGTAAAAAGTGTCTAATTCAAAATTTCTGTTGTTTGTTTGTTTTCATTTAACAAATTAAACATTGTTCCGAAAAAATCTGTTCAGTTTGTTTCATCGTCCTCGAAAAGCTCTTGATGATTCGTATTTTGTGTGGCTTATAATTGAATTCTTTCACGGTTTTGTATATCGAACTGTATGATACTTCATACTGTTTGTCTACATCTAAAAGCGATCCTACATACCGTTCCTCTACATAACGTAGGATATTCTGTTCTGTTGAAAGGTGATTGGTTTTATTTATTTTTCTGTGAGAACTGAGAACACAACCATTTGCTTTGAATTTGTTAAAAATATTGACCATAGTTTTCGCACATGCTATAGGCCCTCAGGATAATTGACTAAAAACATGTCCCCCAACCCCTCTTAAATTATTATTCCTCTGGTTCTACGTTATCATCGCCACCTTTTTATCTTTGTATTAATAATAATAGTCCCCTTTAACAAGCCTCCTGGCTCTTAGGGGGTGGTCTGCCATGGTTATTAGCCTTTTCGGTACATTAGGGCTGTAACGTGGCAAGCGCTACGAGCCGACCGCCTATTATTACCCCAGAATTTGACTTCCAGGTACTCATTTTTACAGCCTGAGTCGAGCCGTGGCCGTAAAAACGCCATCGATGTTATTGGCGCCGGCCGGGAATTGAACCCGGGCCCTTCAAGTTTGTAGTCTAGCAACCAACCCACTAGACCACTACGGCACTTTTATCTTATCTTATCTCATAATTATCTTATTTTATCTTTGTATTGCCTGTTCATAATGTAAATAATTTTTCTACTTTTCAATAAAATGTATTTAATGTGTGATTGATGTATGAATAAATATTTTTAAAAAAATTATCAAATATAAAGAAATATTTGACACAAAGAATAGTTTCTTTTCGCACTGACGACGCGTTAACGTATAACTGGTTGCCTACTATGTCGCTTAACGTTACCTGAAGGAAATACCTATATATAACGTTACAAAAAAAGCCCTGTATAAAACGAAATACGAAATCTTGACATCGAAAAACATAAAACTGAAACCACGATCAGTAGATGAATACCTCAATCTGTTCCCGAAATATATTAGGGGCATCGAAAGAAATGTTAGTACATACGTACCTTCAATAATTTCCCTGATAGTTTGACTTTAGTGCCGTCCACATTAACGAGATCTTCATCGTCCGTATTCAGTTGCTTTTCGATCTCCTCCTCTTGTTCCTCCGTCATTGCCACGTTCAAAGGTATGGTGGACATGGAATTTTGATATAAAGGACACGCCTTATTAGTTCTGTAACGGAGAATATACATTTCGTCATTTTATTTATACTTTACCCATTTATTTACCTCATGTGACCGACATTTCCGCAAGCACCGCATTTTAGCTTCAAATCCGGTTTCAATTTCGTCTTCCTCCTAGATTTTGGTGGCGATAGGAGAGGTTTAGCAGTCGGTGCGGGCTGAGGTGTTATTGGAGGTCCTTAAAAACAGGAAGAAATAAATTTACGTTCATTAAATTTTAACGGGGTAAAATTACCTTCTAACGTCATGGGTTTTTCTAAAGTGGTGAGGTTGGAACTGTGATGCGAGGAAAAACTAGTCGGGTGGCCCAGAGCTAAGCGCTCCCTTTCCTGATTCCGTTTTATCCTGCGCAATTGCTCCTGTATCCTGCGTTTCTCCCGCTTCATCTCTTCCTTTTGGGCCTCGTCGAGCGTGGCAAACTGTCTTATGAATTGATCGTCCTTCGTCGTGCGTATCTTGACGTAAGCGTCGATAACGGCCGGTTTTCTAACTATCTCGGCTCTAGTGAACTCCCTCCCTTCGGGATTTCTAAAAGTTCTTATGATTTTCAGAACTCGCCCTGTAAATTTTCAAAGACAAATATCCTATAAAAGAAATGTGGAAATTAAGAAATTACCTTGCTGTGCAAAATTATCATGACTTTCGTCTTCTTCTTTGATTTTTTTATCTTTTCCTTTCTTGTCGTCACCACCTTCTAAGATCATCTTTCTCAATTCCTGCCTTTCCTGCTCTTCCCTCTCTCTAGACAGCTAAAAACAAAGGGCTTCACTAAGATTCGTACAAGTACCGGCACACAGACACATTACAATAGCCCGAAACAGTTGTGACCCCAAAAGTATATTTATATATTAAGGTTATCACAACAACACTTAATTCACAAGACCAACTTAACAAAAAAAAATCTCAAACAAAAAATCACACGGTACAATAATTTTTACCTGCGTGCTTGTTTTCTTGTTGGCCAACATGTTTTCAATGTTTTTCCCCATTTCCTCGATGTCCTCATCACTATCTTCTTCCGAACTTTCACCTTCATCGGTACTCAGAACTTCGGCACTAGCCAACACGCGGTTTTGCAAATCGAATATTCGTTGGCACTCCTCTTTGTATCTAAAAGCATTGGAGTTTTCGTTAAATACCGGTTCTAAATGGCGTTTAAAGAGATGAAAAATACCTTTCTTGATGCTCGGCGATCGAAAACCGATTACCTCTTGAGAACTTATCCATGCCTTCTTCGCCGGCTTTAGCTTTTTCGGTAGATAAAGTTCGAACTACATCGATGACTTCCCATCTTGATAATTTCTTTATCTAGATTTGAATATCAAGCGAAGGAAATATACCGAAAATGTTATTTTAGTGTCAACTTTTTACTCACTTCCTCTTCGGGAACTCCAAACTTCCTCAGAAGTGCTTTAGCGTTATTAAGCGAGAGTCTGCGTAGATCAGCGTCAGTGCCGGTAACAGTTCGCTTCGGTTGTGACTCCTGTTCTTCTTTGCTTTGCTATAAATTGAAATATATTTTTACCATTTCTAAACAATAAAAGATATTACCGTAGGTTTATTTGGAACTCTGACGTAACTAAAACCTTCACCGCATCCAGTAGGATCCGCCGGACCCGTAAGCTGCAAAAGACATTTCCCCTTCATCGCCTGGATGTATGCTCTCGTGGTGTTCCAAGGCGCTACTTTAACTTCGTCGTCCATCTTCAATTGCATCTCTTCGTCGTCATCCTCGGCTGGTGTAAACAAGAATTTTTCCCCGTAACCTGCGTCCTATACTCGAGATATTTAATGATTACGTTCCGTTATTACGAATTTAGACCGGGAACCAACCTTTAAGCGTTGCTCCGCCGCGACCATGCTGAAGAAAGCGCAACATTGCTCCGGCGAGACCATGGCTCTAATTTCTTCTTCTGTGGGAAGTCTAAAGTCCGGCTTGATGACCCACCAGTTCGAGTCCATTCCAGTTCGTTTGAAGTCTGCGCAGAGTTTCAAACGTTTTCTGATACTGCTCTCGGAATGCGAGGGAAATGCCTTCTTTATATCGTCCATCTTGATCCGCCTAGGATTGTCTTTGCTTTTCCAAAACAGTCTATATATAAAAACCTGCAAAGAAAAATAGGTTTTAGTTAATTAGAATGTGTTACCAGTGTAGATTTCTACGTATAATTCAAATATGGTTTCGAAATTTTTACAGAAATTTTATTTTAAATGCAATCTGCTTCGATCGTATCAGAAAGAGCATAATTTTCTGATTCCAATTATTGCTTTATTTGCAGAAATAAATTTGCGCAATTTTAAATGGTTATTTTTATGTTAAGTGGCTATACTAAGGTATAACAATACCTTAATCAAACATCATATTACTAACTTGTAGGAAATCTCGCACAAAATTGTTAGCCCTCTTAGAATTCGGTCCTGGAACTTCGTACAGCGGACACTCTTGTCCCGCTACGAACAAAGCATCAATTTCCCTAATGTAATACTGATGCCTCGTCCTGATGATTAGGAAGTCGCTGTCGAGTATCCTGTGGTTGTAGATTGGAGCTCTTAAAACAGAATTTATTAATTAAAAATCTTTTGTTACGCACGCGCGCCCTCTAGTGACAATACCTATACATATTGTTTTCCATAGCTTGTATGGATTGCGCAGGATATAATATACCCAAGAAGGGCGAGGTGTGCGCGTAAGCTGTTTCGCCATATCTGTAAGTGGGCGGGCCAGGATCCTTGCCGGCTTTTCTCTTGTAGTAATTTTTTAGTTTTGAACACATACCAACCTAATAATAAAAAAAGAAAAAGTTAATAATCTCTTTGTAAGCTCATATAGCGATTTTGTGAATGATATTAATTTGTATGTTGCATCACCTGTCTGTCAATGTCAAACGAATATGTCATTTAATTTTCATTAACAATACTGTTCGTCATAAAGTTAATATGGCAACAATGTTGCTTATAGAATTTTCTTAGTAATAATAATATATTTATGTCCAACAGCTCTAATGACTTAATATTAGGATAGATAAAAGAAGTGTTAAAACATGAGTACATATCGAGATAATGTTACAAGTGAATTTCCACGTGGATAAACTTAAGTTAAATAAATTAGTTTATCTACGACTATTAAATAATATGTTCATTAAATACGTAACTATAGATACATAAACCTGCTTATAAAACACTAGTGTTTTATGAATTATAAAACACTGACGTGTCATTTGACATGTCATTTTTACTGAGTTATGAAATGTTGGTTGCCTAAATAAGAATAATCGGAATAGTAACGATATTTCACTTTTTATATTTTTATGATAGTCGTAGAAAACGTCGTATTTAATTCGCGTATAATGCCTCTAATACAGGGTGGGGCAGAGAAACTTACTCAATAAAAACAAAATATGTACAAATACAAACTTTATTCTTAAAACAACATAAAGAATAACATTGGAAATTTATGTTTACTTAGTTTTAAAAATTATGTCAGGCACATAGCGTCCATTATTTTGAATGCACTATATCAGTCGATTTTGAGTTATTGTGAACTTTCTGCAGCATATCCACGGGTATGTTGGCAACAGCGTGACGAATGTTGTTCTTTAATTCAATGAGGGTCCTAGGACGATCGTTGTACACCAATGACTTGAGATAACCCCACAGAAAGTAATCGCAGGGGGTTAAATCAGGGGACCGCGCCGGCCAATGCAGATCGCCTCTCAAGGAGATGAGCCGCCCTGGATAGTGTTGCCGCAAAATAGTCATTGACACTCGTGCGGTGTGTGCTGTGGCGCCGTCCTGCTGGAACCACACTTGTTCCACACCCATTTCTTCAAGTGCTGGCAAGTCGGTCTGAAGTCACAGTGACTGTCTGGTTGTTCTCTTCAAAAAACTATGGACCAATTGTTCCAACTCGCGATATCGCACACCAAACAGTAAGACGTTCCGAGTGTAAGAGACGTTGATGAAGTTGTCTGGAGTTGTGTGGGCTCCAATAACGCATGTTCTGCTTATTAAAACATCCCGAAAGATGGAAGTGAGCCTCATCAGTGAAGAAAACTATGGCGTCCTGAGGAATGTCGCGTGGCGCCTCACATGCATTTTCTCAAGCAGCAAAATCACGAGGGATGAGATCCTGTACCACTCAATTTGTAGGGATGGAATTTCAGTTCCTCATGAAGGATTCGTCTGATTGAACGAGCAGACATCCCAACAGCAGCTGCATGTTTACGTGCAGAACGCTTAGGAGATCGCGAAACAGAACGCCTTACCATGTCAATGTTTTGAGGTGTTCTCACTGTTCGTGGAAGTCCAGGTTTTTTCTTCTTCACGTCACCAGTTTCTCTGAAGTTCTTTACCCATAAAACAATTGACTTTCGGCCAGGAACACGGCCACGGGGCGCAATATTGAAACGGGCACGGAATGCACGTTGCGTAGCGATGATGGAATGGCCATTAGAAAAGTACGCCTCAACTGCGAATGCGCGTTGCATCTTCGTCCACTCCGTGATGGCAACTGAACCGAGTAGGATATAAACTTTAAGCCACGCCCTCCCGGATGACCTTACCCCCACCCTCGTAACAGCAGCCGTCGCTTCAGGACTGCCAACTGAAATAAGCAAGTTCCTCTGCCCCACCTTGTACACTCGGATGATTAGAAACACTCGTTTCACTCGTGTTTATAACTTTTCATCCTCGTGCATTATGATAGGCATTATACGCTCATCAAATAATATACTATAAATTAATAACACAAATGTAGTAACTCTTCTCTAGAGTTTCCGAGACACATTCAGACTGTAGCTGGCGCTCGATGGAAGATGTTTGTTCTGGCAATTCGCACCCGGAAGTAGATCTCTGTTCTTGGGCTAATGCGGGGTAATCGATCCGAAAGAAATGCAGAATCAACTTTATTGGCGAACAATTTGAGTAGAAACGTCTCAGGGTGAATTTCTCCTAGATGACATATCACGACGCTCCAAGAGCTGTACCTGAGGGGTGTCTCTCTCGGGATAATTTCCGCACAGTTTAAAACTTATATATTTGAGAAATTTGGAATTAATTTTCCAGAATTGGTATCTTTAAGTGTGGCGATTACATGAAATTGCGATAAAGCGACTCTAAGCCGCTTGAACAAACATAGATTTGACAATAGTACATACTGTACATTAAAAAAAAAATGTTTAAAACAGAATTTTACTAACTTGATTCATAAGAGGCGGATGTTCCTCGCAGAATTCGACCAAAACCAGATCACCATCCCTTCCAGTTAGATCGTCAGGTGTGCGCATGAAAAATACGTCCCCACCCCCAGACGCCAGTCGTTCAGCCTCCCTTTGCTAATAAAAAAGCAATATCGAATGTCGTGAATTTTGATCTCCGATCATAAATAGAGTACAATACCTTGGCCTTCTTTTTTATGTGCTTCAACAGGGGCAGCACCGAATGCGGTCCCGGACTGGCCAATGTACCGTGCGAAAAACGCTTCATCTGCGGTCTGTGGAAGTTCCTCAGTCGAACAGGACCCATGTGCGTCTGTATGAAGGGGGCGCGCAATTCGACAACCGGCGTCGAATGTTGTATTAGATTTCCACCGCCCACTTTCAAGCGCAACGTTGTCTCAGACGACTTCGGCATATAATAGCTGATAAAAAAACAAACAAACACGTTTTCAATAGTCTCTTTTTAAACTAGGAGGAGCGTTTTAAATTCTCCGCGCTAAAACCTGCATCTGCGATTGGTTGTTTCGCAGATAGGTTAACACGGACGAAATGCGAAATATTACAATAAATCTGACATATGGATGTCAAACGGTTGGCAATTTTCGTCTTTACTCTTGTGTTTTCCTTGTTCTATTGCTTTGTCAAACGTAAACATTCCGGTTCTTTTATGAATAAAACAGTCAGTCGCGTGTAACTGCGTGCTGATACATATACGTTCCCCTTCTTAATATGGATACTCAACCGACAAGTTCACGCCTCCAAAACAACGCAAACGTTTAGATCTGGGACATTTATCAGTAGCTAAAAAGCAGTGAATTCGAAATATGTACAAACAGCTGCGAACTGATAAAGTGATTGTTAGAAAAACACCATGGGTAAATTTTGACAGTTTGAATATTGCAACCAATTTTATAATTTTCTGCTTTTAGGAGTTGCAAAACCAACAGTGTACCGGACCATAAAGGAGAATGATGAAACTGGGGCAGTTTCACCATCAAAACACAGGGGAGGACGACCTGGTATTGTTGCCATATATGATGAAGCAGTTAAACGATCTGTACGGCAAATTGTGCCTGCTTTCTTCTACAAGAACGAATTACCTACTTGGAACAAAATTTTTAAACATTTCAGACTTAGAGTAGAGAATAAGGAGTCAGTGAGTTATGTGTTATGTACTTAATATTACATTTCTGAATCATGTAGAACTTCCTTCAAGGAATAAAATTTATTAACTGCAATTTGTATTTACTTATGAGTCGTGCTTGTATATTTATTAAAATAAATCATTTTTTTTAACCAACAACTTGGTTTATGAACATTAAACTAGAATTAACTATCATTTTCATTTGCCTTTGCCTCTAACACAGATATCAAAACGTTCTGTGACATTTTCAAGCTTTACAAATATTTCAAATTTACCGCCAGAATGATCTAGTGATTTATCTGATATTTATTATGGTGTAAACGTGGCTTTTTCATTTGCCCCTCTTAAAAACAAACTATAGTATAAAAGAACTAATGTTACTTGAAGATTTTAATTGCATGACCGGATTAAAGATTATGGGCCGGTTGCACCAACCAAGTTCACCGCTAGTTCAGCGTGAACTTCAGTTCAACGAATAAATTGGGTTGTACCAACTTAGTTCAGGGTTGAACTACGCGTCAAAGTCTCCGTTAACCGTTATTAAGGTTAGGTATATCTACTTGCCTTGTATATATGTGGGTACATGGTAAACAATCCAATAGATCACAACTCGATTTGATTGTACACAACCAGCATGATTTTCTAAAATGAATATGTCAGGAGAAATATCAGACAATGAAGATTTTTAAATGCAGTTGACATTGTAATGCAACCCAAAGTTCATAAAAGAAGCCCTAATCAACTTGAAATATGGAGTGACAATTAATTTATAGAGACAGACTTGGGTTATCGAAACCAATTGTATGACACATAATATAACTTATGAAATTTCTGATGATATTTCATCCGAAACTGAAAGGTGAATATAAAACTAATAAATAAATTAGGATTGATGTATATCTTATAATTTTATGAATGGCACTTTTAACAATAGGTATGGATTCTTGCTTACGGATCATTTTTGCAAGTTACTAGGTGTGGACAAATCAACAGGTAGTCATGTCATACATAAAGTTAACAGAGTAATTGCAAGATTGGCACCAAATATTCAACCAAGTCTCAACGAGAAATAGAAGCAGCATTTGATATTTATTTTGGACATGATTTGGAAATTATATAAATGGCAGTGCATTTTAATCAGAAGCTAATTTCAACAATTGTTAGACAATGATAAT
>JARFOC010000493.1:156559-171948 GCA_031763485.1 Osmoderma eremita
TTGTTGTTAAAATAAAATGAATATAGTTACTATAAAGTTATCATACTCTATATATATATTTATTACAAAGCGACAATAAATGATAAGTATTATTTTTCTCAAAGATGTAGTTTGTTTTTTATGAGTATATTATTTTTATGTTCATTAAAAAAATATGCAGAACAGGAGACTGCGATGAAAACCCCTAATTTTGTATTTATGTAGATCTTTCACACTTATTTTCTACTATATGCCTGCGTGTTCTAGTAAATGCACGCTATGCATTACTACCAACCGATGTTAACTGATAGTCAATTAACCGTGGCTCGACTTGCGTTTGTACAACGGATACGGCAATGAACTGGCGTCATCTTTGAACCATGGTTCAGTTGAACTCAAGGTTAACTATAGTTGGTACAACCGGCCCTAAGAGAACTAATGTTACTTGAAGATTTTAATTGCACGACTGGAATAAAGATGAAGTGATAGAACCATGCATAGAATAAAATATTAGCGACAACGATGAAAAAGCTTATCGACTTTTGTAGACGAAAAGAACTAACAATCGCAAATGTTTTTTATATACACAAGGCACGTAAGATTTATTATAGAGTACGTACAAAGATCTCTTTTCTCCGATAAGGTCAGCCTTACAATCGTTTTAAAAAGTTTTTACTTACAGATCGTTAGAGATATTAAAGGGATCCCGATCTGGGGATTTTGGTGCCGGAGGTGGTGTATCCTCTTGCAATACGTTAATGACACCAGCCTTTCCGAGTAGAATTTTAGATTTCTTCACGTGGGGATGGGGAATTTTCACTTTGACAGGCGTGGGTTGTCCTAATAAAAAGAAATAATAAACATCCCATTCGACACCGAAAATCGTTAAAACACACCGGCGATTTGTTTCGACGGGTCGACGTCGTCAGGGATCCCCAGGATTATATTCTCGTCATTCGGATCTAGTGTCAGTATTGTCGGTTTCGGAATCGACTTCATGTTCTGCGCGTCCCAAATAACATCGTCTTCCCATCTGCCGTACACCAAATCTTCATTCTCTACGGGAAATATCGAATACCAAGTGTCGTCCTGCTCTATTTCTTGCCGTTGCTTATTCGACATGGCACTAGGATTTAAGGGAATACAAAAAAGCTTTTAAAAAAGTATTTTTGAATCGGTTTCTTCCAAGTTACATTTGGGTTTTTGATGTTTTAGCTCCAGGCAACGGTGGAGCTGGTATGGGTGGAATGCGCACTGTGCTGCCGGGGATGGCCCCACCTTTTCCGGGTTGACTGAAGGCTTGCGCAGTTCTGTTGCCGCTACTGGGTACCCAACCTGCCGCGTTTGTCTTAGAATTTAATTTTTGCAATACCTAAAATTATTATCGTGTAATAAACCAACGATTCGACGCATGCGCCGATATTTCTAGGTTTTTTTCCCCCAATATAAGCTATTTTGATTTGCGCTTAGTTTTATCACATCTGCGACACAAAATAAGGTTTTATTATCTATTTTCACAATATATACAATACAAGAAAAGATAGAAATCATTAATTTACCATAAGCTTGGAGTTTTAGCTGAGGAAGTTGGCATTTTATAGTATTTGCGTAATGTTATAATTTTTTTTTTCATTTATTAATTTAAAAAATGTTTTACTTTTTGTTTTTTTCTTTATTTAATATCCTAAACAGTAAGGGTAAACTGAGTATCGCATCACTGCTGGTTAAAATGGTAATTTTGTGAAAATTCAACGCGAGTAGGATAATTGTACCTTATGTTTGATATCATTTCCATCCCAGACAACATCATCCTCCCAGTGAAGTTGGGTTACCATTAAAAATGCGTCGTCGGGGAATTTTTCCTCTTCTGGGATTTCTTTTTCTTCTTCTTGTTCTTCTTCATCCAATACCTATATATAATTAATATGTATGTACTAAATAGGGCTCGCATACAAACGAAAACAGCATTTAAATGATTATTCAGTGTTTTTTTTTTATTTTAATCAATGATTTAAATCAAACGAAAATTAAAAATAATATTTATTGAGAAACATCGAACGTGCTAAAGCAATTAACCAAAAAATCATGATTTATTCCAACCCTGATAACGTATCTTGATTTGAAACGAAACAACTACCTCAAATATATTTGTAAATTTTAGTTCGAAATACGACAGTTCTGCATTTTATATTGCTCGTTGTCATACAAATTTGCATAAAATAATAATTTTGTTACCTTTTCCTTAAGACCAAATCCGTAATTAAACCCATCTCCAGTCTCCGGCACTTCCAACATGTCGTACCACACCTGTGCAGGGCCAAACCTCCAATCAGCAGCCTTCGGCCCGGTATCATCTTTTGGTGCATCCTTCTTCGAATCTAGGGTAGATGCTTCAATCGGCTTTAAGAAAGCTTCTTCGTCATCACTTGCGCATTCTGTCAGAGATGGTGTGGGGGCATAGTCGAAGTACCAACCTTTGTTTCTTGGCCTCTCATCCTCGCCCGAAGTATCTGAATCATGTAGTCCGCCGTGATCCTTGTGCTTTTTCTTCTTGCGCTTCTTCTTGATGTTGCGCCAGATATTGGGCAAGCTGCTAGGTTTTCCTGGTCCGAAAACTCGCGAAAATCGCAACACCTTAAAACCCAAGAAAGCAAATGAAGTGAAAATATAAACTTGGTTTGATTGTACAAACTTGGCCATGTCTAAAATCGGGAAATAGGTCAGTTACATCAACGTTAGCGTATTTTGAAGGTAGCATAGCTGCAAGCGGAGTTTCCAACCTCTTCTTAATTTCCATCTCTTCTATAACATGCTGTTTATCGGATTCCTTGGGGTCTTGCCTTAATGGCATTGCAGGAGGTGGTGGCATAAGTTTATTGTCATTGACAGGTACCTTCTCTCTTCTAATATCCATACTATTATCCTACATCAAAAATTGAACATTTGTTCTCCCATATTACTCTAGTAACACAAACATTACTTACACTCATTTCGTCATCAGCTAATTCGTTAATATCCGAATAATCTACAGCTGATGAAGACTTGCTACTAGCTACAAAATACATCCACATTATTTCCTACCCGATAGTTACTGTTTCGCATAAACATACCATTAATTTGCATACTACCAAAACCAGAATCGGTCTCGCATTTGTCATCAGTATCGCTTTGATTGCCATCACTGTCCGATCCGTCATAAATCCTTTCATGGCCAACAATCTCTTTCAGCATCGATTGAAACCCCAATCTGCAAAATAATGGAAGTTCGATACAATCAGGCTCGAACAGATAGGCGAAAAGTGTTTAGATTACTTTCCCAGGGACGATAGTTGTCGTTGTGTGTCCGGATCGAATACATCGCTCTCCAATTGGCCCGACTCGTTGATATTCCCGAATAAGAACCCAGTGAGATTAACACCTTCATCAACATTGTCAGTTTCTTCATCACTATCACCCATTTTATGTGCGATTTCTCACTCCCGATATCACTAGTTGATATTCGTTAACTAAGTATAAATTATCTTGTAGTGTATCATAAAATAAACACAAGGATGAACCTAAGATTTCTGTTACAAATATGCTCTCTAATTCTTAATCGGGGTCATATTTTGTTGATAAATAATAAAGTAACAATGGCATAATTAGCGCCATCTAGGGAAAGAAGATAGCAGATGACACTAAATAAAATAATTTCAATTTTGTATTAAATAAAAAATTTGATTTACGATCATGTAAATAAAGAATGGAGAAATATTGAGGTTTATTCAAATTTCTCCGATTTCTAAAACCACAAGTTAAATAATTAGTTTATAGAGTGTTTAGCTTTACTAAACATCCGTCAGATGCCCCTAATATTGATATATAGTATAATTAATGGGAATTTTGAAAATTAGTAGCAAAACAACCAAATTAAAAAACGAGATTGTTTAATTGTAATGAATAACACATATAAAAGCATATATTATACATTCAAATCAATAACAAATATTGAGGTCTGCATATAAAATAAAATAGAATCTTTTCACATCCATTTCTTCATTCCCTGATGCAAAATCCTTTTAATTCCGTATTTGAACAATATAACCTATCTGATCATATACCATATCTTTAAAATGTTATTGATTGGTATTTTCTCTGAAGGTTTACGTTTCCATTTAATGCGAAAAGATCTAATAATTTTAAGAGAAGTACCCATCATAATATTTATGTATAACCCTTAACTTAGAAAACCTATGCCCCTCAGTTTATGCTCCCATATAAATTTCAAATACTGCACTTCTATGTTTCAATATTTCAAACTTAAATTTGGAAACTAAGAACTTTGTTTATATCTAGTGGACGGGCTCGTACCCGCATAGATGGCCCAATAAATTGATAAATAAATAGCGTGGTGTAAGACGGCCTTTATACAAGTAACCTCAAAAAAACACGAAACGTCAAGATCCAGGCAGCCAATATTTTATTTGTATTATTATAGGGATTAAAAAAATGTAATGCCAACTACTTTCTACTTTTTGATCTATCCCTATGTATAAACAAGGTCAAAAATTATATTATATAGTAAATATTGGTTGTATGCCCCTGATACTAATATTTCAATCTATTTTGGAATTCGAATTTCGAAAATTGATAACAAAACACTTGAATTTTAAAAAACGAGATTATTTAATTGTAATTATAAACACAGATAAAAAACACTCGTTATACATATATTCAAATAAATAAACAATATTGAGGTCAACAGTATAAAATACAATAGAATTTTACATAGCTATTTCTTCATCCCTCTCAAGGACTGCTTTAAAATCATTTTAATTCAGTACTTTAACAATTTCATTTAGTCACACATCACCACATTAAAATGCTATTCGTCCATGCAATCGGTATTTTCTTCCTGGGTTTCAATTTCCATCTGAAACAAAAAAAGAATGTTCTGTAAAGAATTTAGGGGAAGCACACACCATCATATTAATCACCAGAGTATTTTTCACTTACAAAATCAACGTTTTTCTTATTTTTTCTATTTTCACATATAAATTTCAAATATTCCCTCAACGTAGTGTACTTTTTCGGTGCCCTCATCATGTACGTCTGGTTCACCGGAATATGTAACTGCTCCGGTATCATGTAGGGTTTTAACCAACCCACCAGCGGTGTTTGACCTGATACGTAGATGTAGTCTTTGTGATAAAATAAGATTCCATCAATGGGTATAACAACGTCGTTAATTGTGTAAGGTTCTGAAGCAAATTGTCCTTCGATAGTAGGTAGAAACGCTGTGTGGTAGTCAACATTTATAAATTTAAAATTGTTTGTGGCTGCTGTCAGTTCTGGAGCTTCTAAAATTTTATTTTTAACAAAGAAAAATCTAAACTCTGCCTGGAAAAGAAATATATTGTTATAAGGTTTCGATCGTTGACAGAATTCCAATCTCTTACCGAACAATTGACTAGAGAATGTGAGTTCCACACTAATAAATCAAGGACATAGTATGTTTTATTTCTATAAATACAGTCGAGAATTGTAAATGCAACGGTTTGACCAACTTTACTGCCACCAGGTAAAGCAGATTGAAAAACAGCTTTCAATTGGTTTCTTCTGTTATACACTTTGGTTACTCCCTTGGAAAGAAACATAAAATAATATGATTGAACATTCATTTTGTATGTGACTTACTTGGTATGCTACGACAATGTTACGAACACCAACGGGACATATTTTGAACAACCATGTTTCTTCTAAATCGACAGGAACCTCGCTCATCCATTCCGAAAGCATGAATTTGGCGCCATAACGAGTACGTTGTCTATAGCGCCATCGTAAAGTATCAACGGGTTCTTCAATGTTTTCATCGACATCTTGAAAAACTTCCGCAATACCTCTTAGTTCATCGACTGCGTCATTTCTTTTCTTTTTAATATTCTCTAGCAATTCGAGTCTTCTCTTATATTGATTATCTAACAGGCCGTTGTATTTATACAAACATTGATGTTCGTTATAGACACTGTCAATTTTTTTACTGCAAAATCAGTTAGTTGTCACAAGTCAATGATGTATTATTCAAGAACTATATACTGATTGTGAACTTACTTATCTACATGTAGATCTTCCATTTCTTTTTCTATTATTTTATGCCCTTAGTACTGTTAATAAATTTTAGTTTCTTTTACCACATACAAAAGATATTACACACAATTTGCACGAAACACAAAACTATTACGATAATAAATACTGCAACATCATATTTTTACTTTAAATTAGAAGTCAAAATTGAAAACATTTCCATGCTGCGACGCGTTTGTTGAAATAATTGCGAGGTTAAGTGAAATACTGAACTTCAATAAACTAGGGCTGAATTAAATTAAGTTTTATTTACTATCTTATAAACTTCCTGTTTTAATATTGGTTTTAACCACGTATTTATATCATTTTATAAATTAAAGTATCTATGTTAAATTTAGTGCAAGTAGCTATACTAAAACTTGCATTAAAATTGAATTTTATTTTATTTTTTAAGGGTATTTCGGTTCTTATTGTATTTATTATGTTGATATTTTATTGCGTATCAATGATGTACGTAATTTTCATGGAATTATTTCAGATAACTCCCAAGGAGCAAATTGTTGATAATTGTTGTTTTGAGAAGTTTAAATTGGCGGGTTATTTCAAACGTATCCACTTGTATATTAAATATAGCGCTTGCGTCAGTATCTAGTCAACATAATTCCTATAGAAATTCAATTTTCGGACGTTTTTCATTTCGCAATAACAACAAAAACGGTATTGTCCAGTGTACGTAGTCTTAATTGTAGTCTCATATTCGCGTTACGCCAGTGTTAAGACAATAATCAAAATAAGTTGCCTTTGACCTACTTAACGAGTGAATGTTAGCGCGAAGGTAAAAAAGTTGTAAGAACGTAAATGATGCTAAATAATAAATTAAATAAATCATCTACGTCGGTTTATGGGTGATTTTTTGTAGTATTTAGGGAATTACTCGCATGATTCCTTCATCAAGAACCTGCTTGTTGCCGATATGAATGAAGTTGCTGATTTGATTCGATGGTCATGTCTGTCCTAATGCAAGCAAAGTGTAAGCGAAGTGGCCTACAGACCTACATTTATATAACGTTCGATTTTTTTTTGTTACTTAAAGAAAGAGATATTTGTGAAACCTTGACGCGTAGTTGAAGGTCAGAGCTTCGTAAAGCTCCGGGATGTTCTAAGATCGCGTATCATTCCGGGAACAGTGTGTAAAAAGATAAACAATGCACGAAGAAGCGACAAGTATGAGCGTTCCTTGCTCTGTTGCCGTATCTACTAGCCATAATCAGAACGGTACGACGACTCCTCTGGTTTCTGTTGTGACGGCCGAAGTCGATGTGGAGGTATCACAGGATCATCACGATAACGTCGAGCTGGAAGTGCCTTTTTCTACGAACTCTGGAGGTAATTTTTCGCAGCCTAAACAGTACGCCGTGACAGGCGGATTTTATAGGTTATAAAACTCGACCAGTAAAACCTGCTCTTTACGCACGTTACGGACGTTGTCGTTTCTCGTACGCGAGACAGATCCGTGCGTTCGATCCGCCGTTCCCCGATTGTTATTTAATAATACGCGAAAGTGATATTGAAAGGGAAATGCGAGTGAAATCGTCGCAAACAAGTTCTTGTTTGTCTAGGTGACGTCCGGTTGCGTGCTGCGTCTCAGCAAACTGCAAATTGATGTTAGTGGGACGCGCGGCAACAAAGCGACTTTGCTAGGCGACCAAGTTGATGTAGGTTACGCCCGTTCCCGCGAGGTAACATAACCAAACGTATGTCTCTGCTCTGTGTGCCGAAGAGCGAACGGTGGTTCCGAGTTCGGAAAACTCGTCCGCGGAACGCCGTTCCCATCGGAGCGTCTGGAGGAGATTCCAATGCGCCTTAAAAGAGACAACCAACCGCCTCTATTATAGGTCAGGTTCAAGTGCATATGCAACAAGGCTCTTGGCGAATGGGGTGATTATGCGCATGCGCCGCACGGTACCATGTCCTACGGTTAGGGAATTCGGTTTAATATTACCGGGAATGTGAAAAGAGTCGTGCGCGGCGGAATCGGACGCTATTGGGGTAGCAAAGATATGCGGTTTGTCCTAGATCTATTTTAACGTATCGTTCGCGAATCGCTCCTTGCTTTTTATTCATTTAACTTATAAATAGATTTCTTTGTTTTTGTAAGCGGTACCGGTAGTATCCACTTTATATACATTCGAAAGAGAAGTACGATTAATATAAACAAATTAAAGAAATGTTGAATACATTTATACTTTTCCACTCTGAATTAATTACCCGATATTATGCTATAAACTATATTGTTTATTGCTTCTATATTAAAAACATTTCACAGCCATCTAAGGCGCTTTAAAATAGGAAGAATTTCACATGCACATAATATAAAATTATATTACTTCCAAGAACATGTGTATGTAGTTGAACTTTTAATGACATTACCTGCTGTTGAAATGTTACGATTAAAAACAAAACAATTTGTCTATATAAAGATAATACATAATACAACTTTTCTCTTTTTTAGCAACCAGTTAATAACAAAATTTTATTTTTGTTTTTTTATATCACTCGTTCGGTTTTTGTTTTTACTGTGGTGTTTTATTTCTTATAATGGACGATATTTTGTTCTTTCGTTGTATGCTAATCGACATTTATATAACTATTTTCATTTTATATTTTTAATAACAAAATAGATCTTGCGGTACTCCAAGTGGGAAAATGGTTTGGTTTAAGACGTTAAAATTATGATTGTATTGATTCTTATTTAAATTGAGTTAATTTTTATTTCTGTTTTGCTTTCTATAGAATTGCATTTTTAACAACTTAAACGGTTCGTGTTGTCATGTTGGGACATTGAAATAAAAAAATTTACATGGGGTACGGAAAAAGAAATATGAGAAATATAAAAGATAGGATTTGATTGAATTTTGGGCTCTCCTAAATTTTTATCAGGTTGGTAATACGAGGTTTAGTTTTTTTTTACCAGGGACGTCTTAAAAATCATAGTAACTAAACTATTCTTTCTTTTAATGATTTAATATGGATCATCCGCCATTTAAAATAATTGAGACATTAATGACTCGCCCTGTATGCAATTTTGACAATTTCGAAAAAATGTAAAAGTAGACCAATATAAAAAATCTATTCTTGTAAAAGAAAAATTTCAGATCGTGTCGTTTGCAGTATAAAAGCCCTCGAACTCAGTGATTTGAATATAAAATTGACCATAACTTCTGAAACACGCTGTATAATGCAATGAAATTGTATATTGGGGGTGGGAGGCATGAGCTTAATCTAAATCTGAAATAATATATAGGTGTTCCATTTAAGAAAACATGTTTGGTTTACCCTGGTGATACGGAACCTCCTGTATATCTGAAAATAATTTTAAAATTTGACTGTCTACAATTTTCGTAAATAATTTTCTTTGATATCTTATATAACGGATATATGGAGCTTTGCCACACTAATGCGTCACCCTGTACAATTAACATTATGAGATATGTTCTTTTGAATCACTAGAATCTAAACGTACGCAGGTAGTTCTAAAGTGGGCACCATTCCTAGCTAACTTTGCTATTGGACCTACAAAGTCTAGGATTTTTTTAGAAATGCTAAGTAAACTTGTGTGTTTTTTGTTTTTTCTATTATTTCTTTTATGGTAAATATGTGGCACTTCTTACTTTCCTAAACCCGTGCTGTGCCTGCTGGTATTTCTTCTCCGTTCTTATCTTCAAGCTTCATTCTAGGATGTATTATTCCTACGTTTTAGAAACTACACTTAGGAGGGCGATACCTCTGTGGTTAGCATAGTTCCTATTGTCTCTTTTTAAATATCGAATATCTATATTTAACAAATTCCAATTTCCCAATCTTTGAGGAACTTGCCTTATTTCCATGCTTTATCAAATAGGTGCGTCAATATTTTTATTCCTTGCTTTCCTAAACACTTTAGGATTTCGGGTGTAATTCTATGATTGCCTGCTCATTTTTTAAAACGGGAAATTCACACTACTCTCAGTCATTTAAAACCACTCTGTATATTCTTTAGCTCCGTCGCGATGTTGACAGAAATTTTGTTACGCGACTTTTGTATACTCAATTGTGAAATTTAATCTACGACCTGTATTTCATTCAAAAGTTTGTTAATTAGAAAAAGTATGTGTTTCTTAGAATATAATGCGATTCGTTAAAAAAATAGGAGACGTATTAGATTTAGAGTGTTGGTCAAACGCTTGTTTCAGACTACTTTTTTGGGCCGTGCTTGTGTAATCATTAATAGCAGAAGACATATAATTATTGACGAAAAACTAATTGCGGTTACAGTAAAACCTTTTTACGGCAATCATCAAAAGTTTTATAAAAAAGTAATGGTTGGAGTAGAAAAAAGTAAATGCAGACTGAAAATTTTCAATGGAAAGTAGTTAGTTTTTTTTGAAAATTATTTGTCGTATTTTCTGTTAAACAAATTCTGAAGTCGTTCTTCGGTTTCTATGCTGGTTGTTTGAAAAACCGTAGTTATTTAAAAAATGTCCCAGAAAATTTATTATTTTGTTACTTATATCTTTTTCTTATACGGTTTTATGTCAGCTGTCAAATATCATTGTCATTCTAGCAAAATGTAGTTCTAAAATGGAAAGAAGCAAGGGAACCACGTGACGTCATAAAGGTATTGACGAACGTTATACGGCAAGTAACAGCTAATCGACCGGCATGTCATGATGCGGTTGAAGTTTCCAGCTATGATATTATATATACAGTCACTCACAAAAATCTTCGTACACCCCACAAATTGCTAATCTTTACAGAAATAATACTTGCCTATAAACAAGAACTGCATGGACAATACATTTTTACATATCATAGTCTGTACAAACTCAAAGAAATCGTCACGAAAGTCATCGTACATCATAGAAAAACTACATTGTAGTCACGCAAATAGTACTTTAAGATTTAGTTGGTCCTCCTTGTGATCAAATGCCTGAGATTAACTGTAAATTTTCTTGGAATTTTTGCTCATTCTTCTAGTAAGGCTCTTTGTAGCGATGCCTTATTTTTTATGTTTCCAAATAATCGCATACACCCTCAATGGGATTCATATCCGGCGACTGGAAAGAGGAGTGCAACTGTTTGGGCACATTATACAGCAGCTATTCTTTTACAGTGGTCGAAGTACGTTTGGGATCCTGATCCTGTTGGAATATCTAAATGTAATTTCTCCGCACATATTCTCAGATTGGTCTTTAGTAGTTCTAAATAAATCCAACGCTCCATACTTTTCTCGATAAACGCTAAATTTCCGACCCCAGTGGCCGCCATACATCACCAAATCATAACGGACCCACCTCCATCTTTCACTGTGGGAATTAAATATTAATTTTTTAAATTTCAATGCGGCTTTTTCTTCCTCCTTACACTCCCTCTTCCATCAGAACCAAAAATATTGTATTTACTTTTATCGGTAAACATCGCCATGTTCCAAATCCCTAAGTCTTTGTTTATGTGTTCATTTGCGAACTCTATTCTTTTTCTGTGATTTTGCTCGCTAATAAGTAGTTTTCTTCTCGGTACGCCTCCACTATAACCGGCTTTTCGCAATATTCTAGGAACATTTTCGGCATAAATAACCTTTCCGGTAGTATTTTCTATTTGTTGGGCTAGAATATAGAACAGAAACTAAAATTAATCATAGTACACTTGCGGCCACCGAAATGTGCACGATACTTGAGACAAATTTCCCTATTTTTTCGTAGATTGAATTTGGCTTTATCCAGTGACTTTCGTGAAGGGAGCAACTTTTTTTTATATTGTAAAATACATATATAAGTATATATATGAGACAGAAAAAAGTGTAATTTTATTTTTAAGCTCAAAATTAAACTTTTTTTCTTGTCTGTTGAAAAACGAAATTGTTTGGAAAAGTTGTCCTCACGGATGGTAACATAACATTTTCCAATATTTCTCTCTAGTGTCCCCCCTTAAACGTCCATCTATTTTCCAGCATACTCCAGGTCCATGAACACATCCATCCCCAAAAATTAACTGAAAAGCGGCGAGAACTTACTGTCGAATGAGTGTAATTTTCCTCAAATCTAGGATTTCTTGGTCTATAAACGCGTAATTTGCCATTATTACAAGATTGAAAACATTTTTCCTCTGAAAAAACTACAGAACTCCAAAACTCTTCATCGGCATTTAAAAACTGATTAGCAAATTGTAGTCGGTTTACTTCGTTTTCATCAGTCAAATATGCTTTTTAAGCGGCTGCATAATTGTTCAAAAATCTCTGTTTAATTCGACGGCTTGCCGTTCTAACGGAAACCAGAAAATGAGTTTCCTCACGAGCTCTTACTGCTGTAGAAAATGGATTCACAGTTCTTTTCTGAAAAAAAATTTTTGACATAAACAAAAATTTTGATGACGTTTAAAGGACGCCTATTACTTAAAGTACAAATCAGACTGTAAAAAAAAATCGTGCACATTTCGGTGGCCGCAATCGTACATGGCTTTATTGTTTTTCAAAATATTCTCCATGAAGATCAATACACTTTTGCATGCGCTTGAACCAGTATTCGAAGTACTTTTTCCACTCCGATTGAGGCACCTCCAAAATATGCATTTTGAAAGCATCAACCGCTTCTTCAGCCGTCGAAAGACGTTTGACCACGTAATTTTTGTTTGATGTGCAGAAACAAAAAGAAGTCATTGCGTGCCAAATCAGGGTTGTACGGCAGTTGCCAAAAACTCTCTTGTTTGAGCTGATGTGTGAGAGCTCGCATTGTCCTCTTGGAAAATGATTCGTCTTCGGCCGTTGGTTTCCCTTATTTTTCCGAATACTTCTGGCAAACAAATGGTTGTGTACCATACAGAATTGACTGTCAGACGTTGCACCAATGGTACAGTTGCCCCGTGTCCGGTTTTTCCGAAGAAACAGGCGACCATTTGCTCCGACGCGCTTTGTGCGCGAACAACTTTTGTGTAATTTGTGCGGTGTACAAAGACTTTTGTGACTGACCGTACAATTGTCTATCCCTCCTGGTTCTATCCTTACATTTTACTTTAGTATGAAAATGTGTTTATGCGTCAGTACATTCCCTATTTGAAACTACTCTACACTAATATTAATTCTCAGAATTTGCATCTGATATATTATCATTTGAAAGAATTCTTTTTAATTTACCCAAACTCATTTAATCGTTGATTGAAACGTTTAATTCATGTATGTACATTTTCATTCATAGAATTTCACTTTCAGTTTCATCCAGTATTTCTACAAACTACACCGGTATACATCCATAACTTTCGCGAGCGACTTTATCCCATTCTTTCGCTAATGATGAACGTGGCGGATTGCTTGCTTTAGCGTCGAGCGATTCCAGTTCACTTTTATATGCAACCCAAACAACGCGTACCGGGCCCCAAGGATTGAAAGTAAAGCGACTTATTAACGGTCGCTCTTAGCGTGTCCTAAATTCCTATGTTCGCGATGTTTAGATATGTTATAATACGCATTAAACTATCGTAAAAGTGACAGTGGAGTTGTGGCTGTTGGTGAAATTGTATAATCGTTTAATAATTTGTCGGTCGGAAATATGACAGATCGGGGAGAAAATAATATTATGCAACCTGATAATGACAGATGTCAGACGGAAAACTGGGTCTTCCAGTGTAACTTTATATTTCGCGTTAGAAAAAAATACTCCGAAAGTTTTATGAAATTTCATACATTGTACATTTGAAAACTATTTTTGCCTATACAGGTCTCGAAAATAGGTGCCATTTTTTTATTATTCAATTTTTGAATACTACATACACTAAGACACTTTATAATACCTATCATCATATCTTTATTTTAACGATGATGTCGCTATTTAGTATTTTATGATGTAAATTTTCAACTAAGGTTGCTTGGGTCGCCTTTGCATTTGTTTTGGATATCAAACCGTTGAAGCTTTTACATTTAAAATTTTGACATTTGTTGTTTGACGTTTCAGAATTTGCCATTGCTACTTCCATATCTTCACACCTGACGTTTGACATTATATGTGACTTAAAGCATTTGATATTTGACGATTTGACATCTGTTGGGATCTGAATTGCTTGATCCCGTTGTATAGTTTCTATGTGTTCATCGGACCGAACAGTATTGAAAATCGCGGAATAGTTTTTTTTAAATATATTTTTGCTCTCAACTGTAACAAGTCTATCTGTCAATTATATTAAAATCTAGTTCGTTTTTGTTTTAACAGGTTATCGTAGATTATGAACAATATATTTCATCATTACACAAATCACAACATCTATTGTGTGACGTTTAAAAAATTGATATTTTACGTTTAAAGATTTGACATTGATTTCATTGATTTACTTGACATTTGAGATGTTGCCCGACTTTCAAAAAATGATATTTGAAATTTGATGTTTTTACGATACGACACGTGGTGTTTGAACATTTTGCATTTAAAAATCTGTGATATGACGTTCGAATATTTGACATTTGGCGTTTAAAAATGGACGTATCACTTTTGAAGATATGACATTTGTTGTTTGACGTTTAAGAAATCGAAATTTCAAATTTCATAACTTGATATCTGACATTTGATATTATTAGTTTGTTTGCTTTTAAAAATTATATAAAAACGATATTTGAAATTTGACGTTTGAAGATTTGACATTTGTGGTTTGATCAGTTGATATTTGAAATCGCATATATATGTAATAATTCGCATTACATACTTCATGTGTCGTAAATATAATAACACCACAATACGTCGCACACATCTTATTATTGCTATTTATACTATTTCACTTGTCCCGTCGTTCCCAGCCGATTGTCAGACACAGTATATGGCATTCTCACGTAGATGACGTTCGAAGATTTGACAATTGGCGTTATAAAAGTGGATATATCACGTTTGAAGATATGACATTTGTTGTTTGACGTATAAAAAAATGGACATTTGACATTTCGGGTTCCATAAGTTGACATTTGACATTATTTGTTATTGGTATTTGAAATTTGACATTTAAAGATATGACATTTGTAGTTCTATACCTTGACATCTGACGTATGACATTATTATTATATTATTTATATGCAACTTTTAAATATTTGATATTTGACGAAGATATTTGTGACGATTTTATAATTGGGTTTTGCACATTTGATTTATGATGTTTGAGCATTTGACGTTTGTAATTCAAAAATCTGAAATTTAACATTTGATATGTTGTTTGACGTTTAACCGTTTTAGTGCCACGCAGCGCGATTGCGCTGTTCTGGTACTGTGGTGAATCATGTCGCTATTTTTATTTACGATCGTCAATTCGTAACGCGCTCGATTCAGCATGTATCTTGT
>JARFOC010000493.1:173983-184016 GCA_031763485.1 Osmoderma eremita
CGCAAAGATTTAGGCGTTACCTGAAATGAATTTTAGAGATCGGCACTACTAGCGCCCCGTAGCGGAATTACATTGTCTATACCAGATATGAAACAGCCTTAAGGATCTGATGGCTGATTGAGCTGCCTCAAAAATATGTTTAACAAAGTTAAGATTGCTGTCAAACGTAATTCCCAAGTTCTTCACAGTGTCGCTGATGGAAAGCGACACCCCATCAATGAAATAGCTGGAGTTGATTCGGCTTATCCGGCTTAATTCGCATTTAATTTCAACTTTTTAACAGTGCACCAGTTATTAATAGCATCCAAGGATAATTTCAAACCAAAATCATTTCACGATTTACTGACTTTTCTTATCCTTCACTTTCGCCAGACCTCACCTCTCCAGACGCATACATTTGGGACATGATCAAAGATGCCGTCTTCAAAAGGTCACTACAAACCATCGATGAATTAAAGGGGCCTTCTTCGCACAACTGAGACAACCCTTATTTGATAACATGACGACCAACTTGAAACTTCGTTATGAAGTCTGTCTTGAAAGAGGAGGTGCACATTTATACTGTATTTGTATTTGTACTGTTTATTTCTGGCCATACTGTGGCATAAAGTATTTTTAGATTTCTAGTTTATACTTTCAATTAAGAAATCACAACAAAGTAGCTTACCCGGAAACTAGAAATGCACTAGAAAAACCAAACTAATCGGGTTGCGTGAGCAGCAGAGAAACACGTATGTACATCTGGGCATACATAGTAATTACTAGATCGGAGGTGTAATCAGGGTTTCGCAAGACGTGAGCAGAATCTCAAATCGTATGCGAAGTTCAATTATTACCTAGTATTAAGCCGTCTGTTACGCCGATAAGTAGATACCTACAAATAATTTTTACGACACTGAGTGCTAGTTAGATTAAGTAATTGGCTTTTAAAAAGACTTTTAGGATTGCATTAATTTTCTCAATGAGCAAATACTATCAGTACCTACTACATATGTAGTTAAAAAGCGGAATGCAATTGTGTATGAACATGACGTTGCTTTCGATCATGGCTTGTATGTGGTTCTAAATTAGGGATGAAAACGTTCGTGTGGCATAAATTAGGGGCAATAGATCTATTTCCTAGCAGCCAAGACCACCAGACTGCTCTTCCAGGAATTTTTAACGCGCATAAACGTCTTATTGAGCGAATTCATGAGGAAATATTGTGAAATAATACGCAGATATGAAACATGTCAGATGACATCTTTGGGTGGAAATATTGGGATATTTTGGAAAATTTATTTCTTTTTGTTTTCATTGCTTGTCAAATTTAAAATATATTGCTTCTTACTTTATAAAAGATATTGAATACATTATTGTTTCTATTTACAACTTGCGTACAAAGAATATATTGTTCAGAACTATACTATGTACTCCTATATATAATAAATCTGGAGGGTTACAGAATAAAAATGATTTATTTTTTCGCACACTGAACCGTAGCACCATGTTCAATTAGTTGCTAATAACAATCCAATAATTTGACACAAAACAGTTACACAAACGACATAAAAGAATTTCAATATACTGCTTCACCTAAAAGTTTGTGTTTATATATGTTTTGATCATGGTTTAAGAAAATGGATATTGGAATAATTGTCAGCAATGGGGAATGTACCTAAAAGAAAAGCTGTCTAATACGATGTAAGATGTCAGAGTTATCAAATATCAAGTTTGAGTAGCAAATCCGCATTTCCTTTAACAGTTTATTTTTCATTACGATTTTTGACAAGTCACCTAGAAATTCAAGGAGCATACACTACTGCCCGTAAGTTTAATGGCAGGAAATAAAAAATTTTACCTTAGGATAAAACAAATTTATTTAGAGAATGCAAATCTTGTATGTGTTTTACATTTTTAAAAATAATTAAATTTATTTAAAAAATAACCAGGGTTGAAATAAGTCATGATTTTTTAAATTAAAAATAAAAGATTTCTATTAATATTTTTTAAAAAATCAGGTTTTTTAAATTAATTTGTTGTTTTTTTTAATATTCAGATACTTACTATAATTTTTTGAAGCCAAATATGATATTAATTTTAATTCTTTTACGGTTAAATGTTTGATCCCCAAATACCAAATATAAATACGTCAGGTAGTGAAAAACTGCCTATATTATTTATAATATCAAATTATCATACCAACAAAAAAAATTCTTAACTAAAACGATTTTTATGTGCTATTATCTATTCATCGGTTTCGGTAGAAGAAGTGTTTTCTACATTTGATCTGGTTCACTCCAATTTACGATACGAGTAGCGAAAGCAGGAAAACTAATGTTACTGTACAAATATTACAATCAAAATCAATAATAATAATTACTGTGGAACCCTTTTTTCTTACTCAGCAATACATACTTAAATAAATACGTATTTATTTAAGGTATTAAGAATATCTAAGAACATTAATTTTAATCCCAGAGCTTTCTTTTGGTTTAAATCGTCCATTAAAATAAATAAAATCACTTGATTAAAATCATGATTTTAATAAGGTGAACCGTGAACATAACCACTTTTTGCAATGATAATAGCTTCACATTATGATGGCATACGTTGTAAGAAAATCTGTGAAAATCACTAATTTGGTACTATAAGACTATTAACGCATCCAAAGCCATGCGTTAATATTTCATTATATTATTGCTTATATATAATATAAAAAGTAGTGCAATTTAGCTTTTCAACAGTGGTCAATATTATTTATTTTAAATAAAATCATTTCTTTAAAATATACCCGAAGTATGCAAGGTTTGTTTATTTTTATCACAGGTATATTCATCAATTTACGCAGATGATAATTCAGTACTAGTCACCCCACGTGAAGAACAGATTGAGGTTCGAGCGAATGAGGTACTGCAAATTCTAGGCAAGTGGTTCTCTAAAAGTGAACTATCTTTGAGCTCAGAAAAAAAAATATATGACCTTCCAGGTCCGTAAAAGTCAAAAGGATCGCTATCTAAAAAAATCAATACCTATTATTGTTAATATTTCATTATAGCGTAGTGTGCTATAATATAAAAGTAGTGCAATTTACTTTTTCAAGAGTGGTCAATATTATTTATTTTAAATATTATCATTTCTACAAAATATACCCCAAGTATGCAAGGTTTGTTTATTTTTATCACAAGTATATTTATCAATTTACGCAGATGATAATTCAGTACTAGTCACCCTACGTGAAGAACAGATTGAGGTTCGGGCGAATGAGTTACTACAAATTGTAGGCAAGTGGTTCTCTAAAAGTAAACTGGCTTTGAGCTTAGAAAAAAAAAACAAATATATAACCCTGCAGGTCTGAAGAATTCAAAGGATCGCTATCTAAAAAAATCAATACGTATTATTGTTAATATTTCATTATAGCACAGTGTGCTGTAATATAAAAAGTAGTGCAATTTAGTTTTTCAAGAGTGGTCAATATTATTTATTTTAGATAATATTGACCACTGCATTATTTATTTAAAATATACCCCAAGTATCCAAGGTTTGTTTATTTTTATCACAAGTATATTTATCAATTTACGCAGATGATATTTCAGTACTAGTCACTCCACGTTCGAGCGAACGAGTTACTGCAAATTTTAGGCAAGTGGTTCTCTAAAACTAAACTATCTTTGAGCTTATAAAAAAAAACAAATATATGACCTTCCAGGTCCGTAAAAGTCAAAGGATCGCTATCTAAAAAAAATCAATATTATTGCTAATAAATTATTCCTTGCTAACGATTCAATAAATACTAATATGTTGATATAAGGTTTCCATATCAAATATTTCTTGGAATGTCTGCAGTACACTATATTAGTGTAAAAATCTGGCACAACCATGATCTTCAAATCGACATGTTCTTCAAATAACCCACCTAAAGTTGATTAGAATTTTTAATATTTGGTTTCAAAAATAAATTCCTAGAAAATCCCACAATATTTAAGTATAACGAAAATGAGTCATGATCTTCATTAATTTTGCCCAAATATCTACAATTGATAAAAAAAAACTTTTGTCTGTACAATTTAATATCCTTTATTGCTGAAACACTTGTAAGAACATTTACTTTTTCTTTAAAATAAAATTTAGGAAAACATTAATCTAATTAAATAGGTATATCTTTGGAATAAACAAAACGAAAGTGTAATTTTATAAAAATTGCTTTAAAAAAACATGAAAAGAACAAAGTTCATCAGGAATTTCATCTTCCTTATTTTTTGGTAGAGAAGACAACCTATGTATTTACAAACATGTTTCTATTCTGATTTCATCTAAACTTTCTTCGTGTATCGTTTCTTTAAAATACTATTAGGATTAACAACAATATTACCGCGTAAAAAATGTTATGCTTCAGCGCATATAAAATACCATAACAATAACTCAAACTTCACAGAAGTGACGACCACTATTGCTTACAATTGCGTATTTAATCAAAACAAAACATTTCTGACTCACCTGTATCTGTTTAAATTGTTTAGTTGACAATTCGCCATCTTCAGCCATTTGTAGCACATGCCTATAAACATAAATAAAAACAATATGAGCTATACACGAAATTAGTGTCAGCATAAAAATGAGTCATCTTTCGGCTAGATCAAGTAATCGCAAACAATTGATTTTACCCAAACATACGTATCTTCTCCTAAGGCAAGTTTACGTTGTCTCAAACGTGTTTCGGTAAATAATTTGTAGGAAATTGTGAGAAAAACGATACGTTTCTTATTAGAGGGTTACGCAATACTCAAGTAATTAAAATACGCCTCTAAATTGCGGTAGCTGTTTGCTATTACAAGAGAAACGTTACGATTATTATGCAATCGAATTGTTGGCTTTATGTTGCAATCTAATAGGAAACTTAATCATGGGTATTATTATTGAGATAGAAACAACAATGTGTATATTACTCCTACAGTTGTTTATACAATACTCATATCTGAAAAATTTACGCAATTTACAAGTTTCTTTCTATAACCTCGTACAATGCCGTTTTTATTGTTAGTCTATTAAAGGCCAAGGATCATAATTGTCCCCAGTTTTGTGTAAATAGCATTGATTTCTTATGTACAGGTATAACAATAGAAAACTACTTAACCTAGAAGCAAAATTCTTTTGCTTTTTATTATAACATAAATACAGAGGTTGAATATTTATGCTATAATAAAAAGCACAACTTTAAATTCCCTCTTATAGTTTATATCCGTGTAAATCTCAAACATTTGAACATTAACATACCGTTTGATACGTTAAACCCTACACGTTTCGCGACCGACACTTTAATCTAAGACTAAAACACCTCTGCAATCTCAAAGGTCCACAATCTTTCAACTGGATGCGTATAAGTAACACCCTGTACCTAATACACGGGCGTTGCTTTTTGTTTCCGTTAAGTTATCAGATAAATGCCCTATTCGCTTGGGTAAAACTTAATTACGTATGCAAACTGTGGCAGACTACTAACGAATATCGTTTTGAAGCGAGATGCACGAAAAAAATACGACCATAACTTCCTAAGCTGTAACTATCGGATTATGACTCATAACTTGGACTCTCCTTATCGCAATATGAACGTTGTTTATTAGCAATTAGAGTGGACGGAATGGTTTCCTGAATTTTACATGCGCCATTAATATTGTTAGATAATAATAATAACAAATCGTTTTGCTGCTTTGCCGAAAATATAGAGAATAGATTTCTCAAGCAAACCTATATGAAGATATGATATGATTTTACAGACATATATGTATAATGATATGCAACAGATGTATGGAGATTGTGTAACAAAATGTAAACATCCATTAAAAAAATGTACCAATTAAGTAACAAGAATGCATATGCATATATATGTAGAAATTCTCATGTTTTGTTTATTTCACGAGGATCTTCAAAAAATTGATGCTATTTATATACATATATGTCCTTCTAATTTTAGCGCCAAATTTTCAAACTTGGATAACAGCATTAGTATTTTCTAAAACATTCCAAACCTAATATATAAACCTCCCCAAACTTTACTAGAATATTTGAAATGCATGAATCATTAGCTCTAAATAACTGGGAAATACTTTAATGCCATTTGTTCAAGACCTTTTTGGCTAAATGCCACTCTATGTATATTTACCATATCTATAAGCGATAAAAGGACACCTCGTTCATGCACTACAACTAAATATGTACATTCGTAAATAAAGTCTATAGATGAACAGGAATAAATAATTTAATTTTAAAGTAATTACTTTAGAACAAGTGAAAGAGAAAAAATAATTCATAAGTTTATTTAATAAAAAAGAGGAATAATTTCCCATTTATAAGCGTGTCACAACAAGTTTAAATAGAAACTGAGGTAAATATAATTGAAAACGGTTATTTGGTAACAGTATTTTTGCACACAACATAACCTAAACAGGAAAGGAAAAGTAAGATTTTTAAGTATTATGTTGTTACATTTTAAAACACAAAGTAACTGTAAAAGCACGTTGGCCTATTTGCATACGGAATTGTCAATTGGAAACAAAAAGGGTACACGGAAATTTAAATAAATTGAATTAAATAGCGCGGTATGAAAGGATGTAGGTTGTTTAACTTACAAGCTAGAAAACGTCAATTACAGATGTTCCTTGTAATGCTAGGGTGCATTTCGACAGATACCCGCGGTAATTCACATTAACTATTTTTCACTAAATAGCACCTCAAACAACAACACATTCTGCAAATATGTGCTAAATATACACACTTTCCGTCTCGCTCGACACTGACTGTACTATGTCAAACAAACATTACGCGACGCGAACATGCGAACATGGCGCCTGATACAAAAGAAACGGTTATAATTGTGAAAGGAAACGGTGCTGCCATCTGCTGGTGAGTGGCTAAATCTAGATCATCTTAATCTTTACACAGAACTATGCTTTATTATCGGTACAACATGTAAATGTATCCACTATGCTATGGGAAGAAGATATATAGAAACGGGAACGAACTAATAGAGTAGGTGTGTGAGTATTGTATCTGTTATCTATTTTTTTTCTAATTTGGTACTGTAATATATTACAGCACAGTATATATGTAATATAAAAAGTAGCCCAATTTAGTTTTCCAAGAGTGGTGAATTTATAATCAAATAACTAATCACAAATCATAGCTACATCAGATGTAATTACTTAGGTGGGCTACATAATAAATTATCATTTATTTTACAATAAGTTTAATGAGTATTAAATTTTAATAGAAAATAAAGAACATCCTTAAATTATTAAAAAATAAAATAAAATTCAAAAAATCTTATTGAGATTTCCCGGTAAGTTAATAAATAATTATATAATTATAAATATAAATTTGAAGAAAATAAAAAACATGTGCGTAATTGCTTTTTATAGGTACAAACCAAAATTACAACTAATTTAGAGAATATTTGATTACTATTTCTATATCTAAACCTGCATTATATGCAAAATTGACACAAAATGGTTGCTTATATCTGCTTAAGAAATGTATGCAGTTTATGTGGTAGTACATTAGTATTTGCATAAGAGTTATGCATTAAGTACAGGTCAGTTTAGGTGTATTTGTATGACAGGACGCAGCAACATATATTTACAGTATACAAGTACTTCTAATATTAAAACGTTAAAGGTGCTAAGACCCTCTCTATAATGAAAACTGTGCTATACTATACTATATACCAACTATATATACTATTACTTATTATATACTTTTTAGTAAAAATCATAACCCTCAAAGATTAAAGTTACCGCTGTTAATTCTAATTTCCGACAATATGGTAGAGGGCGCAGAAACTTATATCCGTATTGCTTTTCCTATGTTTATATATTTTATCTATGATATTGACTTGGGCTTTATTTATATATTTATTTATTTATATGCAAGATATATATATATATATATATATTACATGTTTCTTTTAAAATAAGAGAAAACCTGGAATGTTGATAAATGTAAAATCATTTTTATGGAGTTGGTATGCCATCTCTCAAAAAATAGATTTGCTCCTAACTTCATTATTTTTAAATACAAAAACAATGAATTACACCTAACCTAAAACTTACAGATCTGTCAGCAGGATGCATTGTAAACGTTACTATGTAGACAATATACGTAATATTAGAAAAAAATATTAAACACTAGAGATTCAGAAGTATAACTAGCTATGCAAAAATTATAGATTTTTAGTTTGTGCTAGAAAAAGTGGCATAAAATATAATGAAAACAGTATTACTGGGCACTATAATTTCATTATGCTGCAGTTACTGTTATGGCTCTATAGGAGATCAATCTCCATTCTTCCAGAGGTGTGTTGAAAAGTGCATTGACAAAGATTGCTTAGAAGGTAAGAAGAGTACTATATTAGCTTTATCATTTTCTTGAACGTATCTCTCAAGATGGACTGGAATTTCGAATGAAATTTCCTCGACCTTTCCACTTAAGACTGCTGCAATGGTTATGTCAGGACGAATGTGATTATGATTGTATGTGGAAAACTGTTGAGCTATTTGAGGAAAGGCTATATAAAGTACCTCAATTCCATGGAAAGGTATGAAACGTAAGATGCACATATAAATAATTTAATATCACTTATGCTTTAGTGGCCATTCATAAGAATTTTGGGTGTTCAGGAACCAGCATCTACAGTGTTTTCTATATTCAACTTATATGCACACGTTAGAATGTTGATATATATGACAAAAGAATTGAGGCCCGATACTCCATTACGTTTCTTATGGTTTATATATGGCGCTGTAAGTTCTAAAGGATTTTTATAGATTCAATGTTCAAATATGTATGTATCATTTTCAACTTCAATTTAAATTAGATTGGTTGTCATGCTTGGATCTGGTCTGCTATATTCCATGCTAGAGATTTGCCATTTACAGAGACAATGGATTATTCCTGCGCTTTTTCCACAGTTCTCATGTCATGTTATTCTATGGTTTTTAGGTAGTAGTATAAAATTTCAACAAACATCATATAATATTCTGGTTTTTACAGAATATTAAGAAAATTTAGAAAGTTAAAGCTAGTCATTACGTTCTTCTTTCTAACGTTTTTCATTGACCATGTGTCATATCTTCAGCAAGTACGTTTTGATTACGAGTACAATATGAAAGTAAACATATCTGTAGGTAAGTATAAATAACATTGTGCAGATTACAAATGTTTCGAGTACCCTAAAAGTATGCTTCATTTTCTACTGAAGCGGCTTGTTTTAGATAATTCTAAAAATAACGAGAACTGTTTAGAATAACGGTTATCGGAAAATAACGTCGCGGTGATAAGGGTTATTTGAAAATCCCCATTTGTCCCATCCCTAGTGGAAACTAGATTTTCTACAATTTATGTAAATTGTAAATTTTAGGTTTATTCACTGTGATATGTTGGCTCACGTGGAGTTTTTATAATAGAAGGAAAATGAATCATGTATGGAAAGTACAACTTTATGTAATACTTGTGGCAGTAACTACACTTTTGGAGCTTATCGACATTCCTCCAATATTCTGGAGCTTTGATTGCCATTCTATATGGCATTTATGTACAGCCCCTTTACATGTGCTATTTTATAGGTATGTATGTTCTCACGGTGTTATTGTAAGTATAATATAAAGATAATATATACCAGGGGTCGGCAACCTTCCGGGCGCATAGTTCAACTTTTGAAAAAAAAGATGTTGTTTTGAAACGTTTGTTTATATGAAGGATTGACATATAGATAAATACATGCAAGCAAAAATTAATTGAAATTAAAGATAAATTTGACCCTGCTTCCGCTAATTTATTGTAGGATATAATTGGAGTTACTTGCTATCTAAACGTGCATCTGTTTGGATATTTTGATTTAAATACACAGTGATCAAACACCAACTGTTGGTTGGTATCAAGAAGATCCCTAGATTGGTCATAAATTATTTTTACTTAAATACAAGAACAAAATACAAAATAGGATACGGTGGCTTAAAATAGTAAAAAATAATAAAAAATACCCTTACCACCTCGATGAGTG
>JARFOC010000493.1:184116-204311 GCA_031763485.1 Osmoderma eremita
TTGGAACAGCCACCTGTTGCAATTGAACGGTTTCCTGTTATAATTGAACGGCTATCCGTTGCAGTTGAACGGTTGAGATGTGCTCGGGCTCCCCTATCTCCCCCACTCCTCATGAAATCCAAGATGTCGGAAAAAGTAGTTTTTTTGTAGGACCAATGTATTCCTTATAGGGAAATTTCGCTAGAACATAGCCTGTCTACTATGCTAAAATGTGAGTAGCAATAAAGATAAAAATATAATTATTAAATAAGAATACTTATTAAATATACTTAATTCGTATACTTGTCAAACAAAACTGCCTTTAATTACGGAAATATATATATATATATCTATGCATTGAGTAAAAGAGAATCAATCCAAAGCTATAACCATGAGCAAACAAGCAAAATAGAAAAAATAAAGTTTGCCCTGCGTAATAGAACATTTGCTAATATGAGACTAGCGTCATCTATTATATTGATTTAGCACAGGCAACAATACACAGTTGGGCAAGCCACTAGTAACAAAAAAGAACTGACATTTTTCCAGGTAAAATAGAATTAAACCAATCAAGGAAGATTGTTTTTTCTTAATTGCTTTCAGTACCCTCCAGATAATGACAAAATCTTCACCTTACATCAAAAACAATGTAAGGCGTAACAGCGTAGCGAAGCAAGGGAAAAATATAATACCATTCCAGTATACGCGCTGCTCAAAGTAAAAACTTTGCATACTGTGTAGTAATAGTATTTAGAGATATCACATGCGAGAATGCAACAAAATGAGCCCTTTCGTTTCTTTAGTTAAGATATAAGATAAATAAATACTTATACCTACTTTGCTAATTAATACTTCTAATATAAAAACCAATACTAAACCTAGAACTCATATCAATACTTGAAGTATTGCATATTTTTATGGAATGTTATTTACATCTCGAGTATCCATTTTTCTTACGGTTCCTTTTATAGAATAAAATCTAGATACAAGGACCGCGTCGAAAATTTTATAAAAAAAAATCTTAAAATGAATTTTAATAAATGTTTCGTTTTTTTTCAGGCCCAGCCTCTACCAAATACTTCCACATATACTCTATCGTTTCGAACAGATTCAGAAACTATAACAAATTACCAACAAAATTTAAGAGATTTTGAAAATTCTAGGCAATTATTCGTATCGGTCATTTTGGACGCGTGTTGTGACAGCAACGACGAAGACGGACAATAGGTGAAGCAGAGAAGAAATCAAAATAAAAACAGAAATGACGCAAAATAGAAAGTGTAAAAATAATACAGTTAACCAATCGTTTCATTAAAAGAAAAACAAGCTTAGAGAAGCCCAAAAGAAAGAGTACCGCCTACAGAGGATTTTTGTATTTTTAGAATTTCAAGGGTGGTATGAGGGAATAAACAAAAGTAGTACTTTCTAAGTGAAGTATTTGGTAGATCAAACACAAACATTTTGAGATTTTTATCACAGCTAGGAATTGTCGACGTGGCACTCGTATTTTTTAACATTTTTATACCGCACAAAATTGCCTAACATTAACTATTAAAATTGCTCTTTTCTTTGTTTTTACTGTTATTTTTTCAATATTATACGACCCATCCATACACACTAGCACTTTTGGAACAATAATAATGCATATTCGAGACGTCTTAATAATTAACGATTGGGTAAAATAAAATGTTAAAGCAAAACAAAACTTAAAAAATATCTACAAATAAAATTATATGGACGAATGTAGTGACTGATGTTTAACCTCAAGTTGAGAAACTTTTAAAATAAGTCATGTATCTTGCCTTAACAATCTTAAAAGGCATTTGCAACATATATGACATATAACCGGTCTTTTTACACGGATTCCCCTTAAGATATTATAAGACTGGTACAGGAACCTTATTCTATATTTCATATACCTACTAGTAACTAATAAATTAAACAGCTCCATAATTTTAACAAATTGGTCCATAGTTCTAAATAATAGAGTGAGTTGAACTCAGTTATGAGCCGATCTCTTGCCACTCATATAACCGATCCACCTATCGGCAGTTTGTTTAAATAATGGTTCATTTTCTATCGTACTGAGTAATAACAATTGATTGATGTGGGTAGAATGATAGTCCCATCTCGCTAAATTAGGAGCTATACCCAAAGTGAAATGACGCAAGTCATAAGAAGTCGTACTACCCATATCGAATAACATCAACATGTGTTTCAAAGATATCATACCTTCATTATAAAGAAGCTCTGCTTCCCTCGAAAAATTTGGTGGCGCGATTGTCATCAAATCGTACAAACCTAACAGGGAGTAGATGAATCCGTTCAAGACGAACGAAGACGGTTTAGTCGGATACTCTTCGTACCAATGATATTTATTCATAAAGGTGGCTAAAACACCGCCCTGCCAACTCGGTATTTGGAAGAGCTTCAAGCCGGCCAGGGCCGATTTCAAAAAACGTTGATCACCGCCAGAATGATGATAGGCCCTGGCGAGAACCGATATGGCGTGGCCTTGACCCATCGCAGAATACCAACCGGGTTTTAACTCTAAGAATCCGGAAGCTAATTTTCTTTTAACAGGTATTGGCCAGCCGCCTGTTTTTTCATTTTGATTCTCTACGAACCATTCTGCCGAGTCGTAAAATTGCAGAATGTGTTCGGAGGACGACAAGGTTAAGTTATCTATGGATCCTCGTCCCCTCAAAATTATATTAACGATCTTTAATTTTGACCGAGAAATTTTGTACTTGGATTTGTCTTTTTCTACATAGTTCAAGCCTTTTTGAAGATCGATTATTAGATCTCTGGTTATCCGTCTCCATTTTTCGGTAGAGCCGATACCGTGATAAATATTGTTGTCCTGAAAAAAATAAAATAAAATGAATTATGCAATAACGAATATTACACCTAAGAATGGTGGAGATATATAGCCTGTTTACTGGCCCAAAATATGCAGCAAAGTCTCAATGAACGTGGGTCCGAAAATGGACCGTTTCAAAGACAGTACTCTTTTGTAGCGTTTGTGCATTTTTTCGGAATCATTTTCTTCATTCGCTATGTCTGTATACTCTCGAACATTGAATTAGCCTTCATGCATTTCATGTATGGTCGTGCGAAAAGGAATGTCAGAGAAGCGATGCGTCTTTATCTTGATAGTCATCGCAATTCCCAGATTCCTTCAGTTCGTATTTTTGTAAGACCGCTTCAAAAATTGTGCGATACCGGCTCACTCGGGAAATGGTCCCATAATTTCAGGAGAACGAGATCACTGTTCCCCCTGAGGCAGGAGAGGCAATTTTAGCACGAGAAGAACCGAATCCGACGGCGAGTTTTGGAGAATATCATCGGAGATAGGCATTAATAGGACCTCAATTTTGTTGCCAGCATTTTTTTACTTTTCTGACGGCGTTCACACGAAATGGAGTTTTTATTTTCCAAATTGCTCATACGTGGGGCGACAAAAAATCCCCATGCTGTTCTAGAAACCTTCATTCAACATTTCGGGTAGATATTTTGGGCGACGGGTTATTAAGTTCAGTTGTTTTACCAAGCCGAATAATAGACAACAGGCTGATTAACAGATAAGAGACCGATAAATACCGCCTGCTAATCGGTTTCGTAAAACAGCCGAACCTAATAACTTGCAGAAAGAACACGCCAGGTGATCTTTTAGCGGCATTTCTTTGGACCAAAGGCAACAAATGTGGTTCCAGCGAGTGGTGGTCCGGCGCATTTTTCCTTTGCTGTTAGAGAGTATTAACACGGATTTTTAAGACAAAGATAGATAGGAAGGAGCGGACCTGCATCATGGCCTGCAAAATCGCCTAATTTAAGCCCTCTTGATTTCTCTGTTTAGTGGATGCTACTCTTGTAAATGAGCGAGTAAATCGAAGATTCCATCGAATCCGAGTCAATGTGGGAGGTTTCAAAAGAGGTTCGAACGTGCTTGCGGCAGTGATATGGTGGCTGGCGTGAAATGGACGGAGGGCACTTCGAACATCTAATAAAAAAGTGGCGCAAACGCAAAACGTTTCGTATCTCCGAAACTGTTCATTTTCGGGCCTATTGTCATTAAGACTTTTCTGCATATTTTGCGTCGTACTATCTTTCACTCAAAGTTTGTGACACATTTTTAAACAGCCTGTATATTACTCGGTAAAGGCAATGAGATGTGGAAAGAGTTTTATCACTATAATTAAGACTGTATTAAAGAAAAACCGCAGAGATAACTTTCAAATGTGAATAGAAGATAATTAAAAATTATAGAGTATAAAAACATAAGTGTTTGTAAAGTTAATAAACGTCGGAGATGCGCATTTATTTTTTTATCACAATCTGATCCCCAAACCATCAGTAAATTCTTTTTAAAGCTTCAACTAATTTCGAAGAAAACATCGAACTTGGGGAGCCAAGTAAATGTGGTTGTCGCTTAGACATTTAAAAACACTCCAATTATATTTAATGAAAATGAAACTTTTGAAAGAAGAACCAATTGTTATATATTTTATTGAAACTAACAGACGATTCAAAATGTTTGTTATAAAGTAAACTCACTGGTGGCTAGTGTATAAGAACTGCCGCGCTGCAACACTGCCTAAATTTTACAAAAGCAGCAACCAACGAAAAAAGTAATTTTCAACATTAGTTTTTATACACACAAACAAAATAAAATTTTGATTATACATTATTTAAAACGTCATTACATTATATTTTAAATTTAGATATTAAATCGTTTTGAATTCTGGGGGATATCGGAACGCCCGCTTGGTATACGGGGAAGAGGTCTGTCGACATCGTAGCACTGTCTAGTTTTGCCTCAACGCGCGATGAGCTTAAATCACCATCACGACTGATGACTATAGTTCGCACATTCTACGTTGATATTGTGTATGTGTTTCTTAAAGTGAGATTACTCTACTTGCATAGCGTTCGTCAATATTTTTAGGGTCGAATAACATGACGCCACATGTTTTGCGCAGCTTGGTGCCGCCCCATTTGAAACCGCTCTATCACCAATTGTCGCCTGACATGAAGCGTAAAGTATGTGAGAATTAAGCAATATGGCGAGAATAAGACGATTCAAGTTTCATACAATTCAATAGAAAATGCTCCGAGTTTCTTTAAATATTAAAGAATATTATTAATTAATTAATAATTTAAAACTAGACATAATATTGTTGGCAAAGCCTTGTGCGGTGAATCTGCATCGGTTAATAATGTACAAACTGAAACTTGGATTGAGTAAAAGCTACCTAGTCTTATTGAATCCTACAGTCCTGATAACATATTTAATGCAGATGGCACTGGATTATTTTTTTAAGTGTCTCCCAAACAAGAAATCAGACTTGTTTCGGAGGAAAACACGGCAAAGATTAGAAGTTGTTTTAATTGTGTCGCACTTCCTTTAATTCAAACTCCCCCTAATTTGAACAAATTGGAATACTACATGAGAATTCGATATAGAGAGTCAACTGTTTTTGCAAATTTTGCAAGTACAAATGTTTGAACAGGTTTCTTTTAAAGAGAATCAGTGAATTTGTAGCTTATTCGATACGTACGCTAATGTTTATAAACATTCAGCCTTGTAACAGTTTTATTGGAGTCGTTTTTTAAGATTACGGCAACAAATATACATGGCTCCTACTGTATTCTTATTTTTTATTTCCTCAAAAATGTTTATGGTTGTATAGTATTTGACTCTATCTATATTTACAGACAGTTCACTGTTTTTCTTAAATACAATATTAATCGTAACAATAAAAGGTCCACACGTTATAATAGTAATTGCAATTTTTGTATTTGATGGGAATATTTCCTCGGCTTAATGTAAAAACAAATGAGTTTAAAAAAACAAAAAATGGATTAAAACGAGTATTATCATATACAGTCAAACCCGGATATAACGTACCCCAGATATAGCGAACGCTCGCATTTAAAGTTCAAATTGTCAAGAAAAATCTGCAATAAAACTTTGACATCACGAACTATTTGCAGTACAGCCACGCATTTGCACTGCGAAAGATTGCCAACTAAGTGTGAAATTCACGTTGCCGGAAAAATGCATGGCGAAGCTGCTAGTACGTCAAGAGAAACCGTCAGTTCCTGGATTAAAGACATTTGGTCGGATTTAAGAAGAGGATATGAAGATGTTGATATTTTTAACGCAGACGAAACAGGGCTATTCTACAAAGTAACATCTAATAAACCTTTAAAATTTCAAGGTGAAAAATTTATTGGAGGTAAACATAGTAAAGAACCCATAACAGTATTAGTGTGTGCTAACATGACTAGAACGGAAAAACGAAGTCTATTGGTCGTGGGAAAGTCCTAGATGTTTTAAAAATTTTAATCGTTTGCCTGTTTCCTATGCATCAAATAGAAGTGCATAGAAGATATATCAAATTTTTTTAAATGAACTAAGGTAATGGGACAGCGAACTGGAAAAGACAAATAGAAATTTTTTGTTAATGGTGGATAATTGTCCAGCGCATACACATATAAAAAATTTAAAATTTCATTACTAAACGCTGTAGTAATGATAAACACTGCATGGGGACCAGTAACCGCTAAAACTATTGAAAACTGTTTCCGCCATGCTGGATTTTTACATAATAGATTATTTGATGAAGATCGCAATGGATTTTAAAATATGCTGGTGATGAAGATGATGATGAGGAAGGTCATCAACGTTAATAATCTATTTAACAATGAAGATTTGACCAGATTTACAAATACCGATAGCGAATTAATACGGCACAACTTATGACGAATTCTTTTGAAGATGATTTACAAGAGGTCATCGAAGATTTAGATATGGAAGAAAACGTAGTGAAACTATCTACCATTGGGGAAGTGTATAATGCCACAAATGTTTTACTGACTTACATTATTGATGTAGAGGATAACATAAAAGAGATGTTCAATTTGTTACAAAATAATATTGAAAAGAATATGTTAACAAAAAATCTATTCAATTAAAAATCGAATTATTTTTGACTAATTGATGTTTTGTGTTATACTTTCTTAGAGCAAGTATTTACTTTGTTTATTTAGTTCTATGTAAAAATTAAATACATTTATACGAATTAAACTGTAATGCATATTATTTTAAATATAAAATATGAAAAATCATTTATAGCAATTCTTTTTCTTTTGCATGTTTGTTATATCCGGTTTTGACGGTATTAACTAAAATTACCTGTGTACTAATAGGAAAATCCGATGATATGTAATGTAGATTGTAAGACTCCTTCTTTTCCCTATTCTGCAGCACAACATTAAGACTACTATTAGCATGTAAAAATATATTTAATGTCATTACAAAATCTAAAACGTGGTCCAACTTTAACTTTATTCCATTTGTATAAGCATCAGTTGTAAAGTTCAACACTTCTGTGTTGAAACTATTCAGGAATGTTCTCGTCATAGAGGACCCTAAAGGAACAGTCCACGTTGCCCTTTCTTTATCGGAGTCTTCGAGAACTTTCCTTTTGGGCTCTGGCTCAGTTAAATTTTTACTATAATGAGACAACCCAAACTGAGCTATCTGAGTCGGATAATAATAACCTTGAGTTTCCCACTGCGTCGATATGGGAACACCGTCTATACCACTGACACATTTTACACGATCTCTAATTTCTACGTTGTAATTCTCGAAATGCATGAAAACACCTCTAGGGTCATATTTACCCTTTGGTTGATAAATTCTGCTATAACTATGTGACCATTCGAATCTATCTTTTCCATCGTAATTCGCTACTTTACCGTATATTTCGAAATATTTATGCAAGAAAGAAAAGAACGGTATATATACTTCTTCGCCTTCCTTGCGGCAATCTATCACGTAATCTCCATTAATGAGGCAGTCTAACTCTTCTATCGTTTGGATATCTTTATCGGATTTATCACCGTAAATGTGATAATTTCTATTTCTCCATTCTTTAGTCATGTCACCGCACCGGTCCCATAAAGTTGATGTAATCAAGACCACCAGTATTATAAGAAGTAACAATATGATCTTGTTATTAAGTCGCATCATAACGAAAAATATCGGTGGGCCCTACAAACAAAAAATTACATTTTAGTAAGTACATACACATGCAAATAGTTTCTTAAATTAACCTTGTTACTGTGGTAATGTTTATTTGTTACCACAAGGTTGGGGTATGAGGTCCCACTTGTATTTTTCTGATTATTCATTGAAAATTATCATTATGTCAGCGATCCGATCTAAAAATTTCAGCTGATTCAGCTTTACGGTTGATGCGATAGACTGGATTGTCACATAATGAAGAGTACGTGAAAAGTTTGGAGTAGGAGGCCCCAAAATTTTATTCACGCGAAATTGCATAATCCAAACACTGGTTTGCTTTGATGAACGACATTTCCTAAAATTCTTAAAATCACTCCCATAATAACAACAAACCCGCACGTACAAATTTGACATCAAAGCAATCTGCAATGCATATGTACGTCCCTAAATCACTGCATCTCAAACTGTCTAGCTAGGTTAGAGCAGGGGTTCTAAACATGTTACGGTATTTGAACTGTTGAGTAGTAGATAATAGAGAATAGATAGCGCTGCAATCGGCGTCCGTATAACGTGCGTAGTATAACACTCGATTGAATAATGGCGGATAATTTGAAAGTAAAATGTGTTTTATCATAACTTTTATCATTTTTTTAAAGTAGCCTTAAATTCTAATAACAAATATATTAGTAAAATGTTTAAGAAAAATATACGTTTACGTTTATTTCAGTTTATTTAATCCAACAAAAGAAATGGAAACAATTTTATTTCGGATATATTCTATATTTCACATATTCAAACACACTTCAAAATAAAATAGACTTCTAGGAGACACTTTAATTACCACCTCGATGAGTGAAGAACTTCGGATACGTATTTCGGCAACTGAGTTGCCATTCTCAGCAGAATCTACGAAGGAAGATAATGTTAAACCGCGCACTCGGGGAGATTTGTACCACACAGAACACCACTTGAATAACACTATTAAGCCCGTCTGACACATTCAATTATATTGAACATTTTTCTGTATTTTTTTCAAGTAATAAAAAATTGAAAGAATCATGTACAGGAACATTGAAGCTAAAACTTTTCTGTATGCATGGGCTCTTCAATTTTTTGTCATTTTTCCTTGGGCGCAAGCGCAGGGCTATTTTGCGAACTGTCAATTATGTGCTCTGAAGTTAACACCAATGAAGAAATAAAGGACAAGAGAAGGAAACGACAGTGAAACCGCCTTATATCCACTTATATCCCAACAGTCGTAACTAATTTCAAGATAAGCGCATTCGAGTTGTGTGTAGAACAACTCCTATTTTTTAATATACACAAAAATTGAAGTAAAAATTGATCATTTTCTCTGTATGACATTTTCAATTTTTGATAACATTAAAAAATGACAGAAAAATGTACAATAAAATTGAAGGTGTCCGACGGGCATTATACATACATCCTGTCTATGGGAAGGTAAGCACATATGTTTAACGCCTCGCTGACTAGTTGACACAATAAAATTTATACGAAAAGACCATCCATACATCTGTTTAATGTTATTTTAAAACCAATCAAAAGATATTTTAAATATGCGCGTCAATATACACAGTGTCATAAAAGTCGCTTGGCCGAATGCTAACGAACATTCCCGAAAACGCAAATAGATTATTGAAATTGCTCAAGATGTCCTTCGTGATGGTCAATATATAACCTGACAACGCCGAGAAGCCTTCGGTACGATTCTATAACATTTTATTATTTTGCCTCCATTAATCCTTTCAAATTCCCATTCGATGGTTGCCTTTAGTTCATCCACAGTGTAGTGAGTTTCCGCATGTTTGGCATTGAAAATATGACTAAAGTAGAAATATATCGTTTATTCTTTCTATAAATATTTTTTTTATAAATAACAAACACGGATTTCGATGTCGTATGTATTTGATTAGTTAATCCAATAGTAGTAACAGAGATAGATTTGTTGCTGTAATAGATTTGGTGGAGGCGACGAAGTAAGATCAAGTTTATTTAATTTTTGATTGATTGACCTCACTGACGTATTGCGATATAAAATGCTTACACTGCAATCATTAAAATGAAAAGTTGATGGAAACGCAAATTACGATGACATCAATCCTCGATTTACTCTGGCGATTGCAATTATTTCCCTTTTAAATAAAATGCAAACGAAAATTTAGTAAATGAGATGGACTGACAAACCTAATTTATCGCAAACCTACGCGAAGAAACCTTCCTGTTAAAACCATGCATATTAAATAAGAAACATAAAATCGGCGACTAGGATAGGATGAAAACAAAAAGAAAAAGCAAACAGCTAATTAATACAAATGGTTAGTCTGTATAAACGAATGGCAGAATAAAAAAGGGCGGGAATTGGTAAAATAAAAGAATTTGATTCCTCAAAAAATGTTTGAAACGTATTTAAAATCGCTGAAATTATTATACACGCTGAAATTATTATGACGCATTAGTATGGCAAAGATATATCCGTTATCATTTAAGATATCAAAAAAAGTTCTTTACGAAAATTGTGCAGTCTTAAACTCAACATTTTAAAATTATTCTCATGTACACATGCTGTTTCACATCTCTAGGGTGAACCAAACATACGTTTTCTTAAATGGAACACTCTATATATTATTTCGGATTTAGGGTAAGCTCATGCCTCACACTCCCAATATACAGTTTCATTGAATTATACAGCGTGTTTCAGAAGTTATTGTCAATTTTATATGCAAATCACTGTAGGTTCAAGGTCTTGTATACTGAGGACAACACAGTCTGATTTTTTTCTTTTATAAACATTTTTGATATTGGTCCATTTTTAAAGCAAAGTGAGATAATTTCAAAATTGTCGAAACTGCAACGTTGTATTGGTGGATATTTTGAACATTTATTATAGAACTACATTGTAAATAGTTGGGTTAATTAATTAAATGTTAATCATTAGTGTAAGTTATGAATGTTTGCATTTTGTAGTTGTATTAAACATTAACTGTCATGTTTCCATGACTAACTTGTTATATTAAAATAATTTCAAAAAATCTCACTTTTTAAAAACACTTTAAAATATCTTAGAAATTAATGACTTTAGATGTAGAAAGTGCTTAATAAAAATTAAACTAACTAAACTATTCTTTCTTTTTATAACATAAAATACAGGCTGATCCATTTCAAGTATTTGAGAAATGAATGTATTTGAGTTATGGCTCGCCCTGTATTCAGTTTTGACAATTTTGGAAGAATGTCAGTTTGCTATATATTTTTGCTAATATTTTTTGGAACAAATAAACAACTTGACAACTAGCCTAACCAACGCACTATAATGCACATTGAAAATACCCGCTGTATATGCTTAACATGGCGTTAACTTCAGACTAATACGTTTTAGGTTATGTTATCCAAGTGTATTTCCATTATTTTGATTGTTTTAACTAAAAAGCATAATACTCCTTTTAGCCCTGCTTTACACTTGGAGCAGAGAGAACATGTTCCAGTTTGTCCTCAGAACAGTACTCCAGTACAAGTAAACAGACTTGATGGAGTAGAGACCTGGCAGAAATCTTTTTTTTTTGATTTATTAGAGATCTGGGACAAATAAACGCATCAACTTTGCTCTTTTTACTCAGGGCAGGTGGAGTAAGACAAATAAGCAAACCTATTGTGTTGTAAATATAAGCTTGGCTTAAGAAAGATGTTATATTTGTGAGAACTATTGTAGTAATAAAAATGTAGAAGGGAGCGGTGTAGTCTATTTAAAATGTCCCACGCTTCACACATCCCGCGTGCGCAGGCGCCCGAGAGGGCAAGCCTATTGTGAGAGGTAGTTATTAATGAACTGTGAAGATTATCAGATGTTACGTATTTTGTTTGTGTCAAGTTATCTAACATCACTTACTATTCAAGTGATATTAAATCAACTGCCAAGTCTTGTGAAATGAACCCACGCGCATATTAAATACAAAACATATAACATCCCACCTCATCTATCTAATTTTCGTAAACCCACGTGTTGAGGCGGGTTTTTTTTTGTAAAATGAGGGCTCCCGTCCCCACGCACGCAGGGCCATTATCGCAACATTGTTTTCAGAAAGGGCGCGCGAACACATAACCTCGTTAACGTTCGCATGCACCGCGTCCGTTTAACCCCCGACTTCTGGCGGGTCCTCCGAATAATCGTATAGTATCCTGTACTAGCCTGTAATTCAAAATTGAATCCGTAGTAAAATAGGACAGAGGGGGATGGCGGCGCGCGTCGGCCAACAATGGGCAAGGGTGCGCGTACGGATATGCGCGCTGCGTTCGTCCAGCGCCGCGCCTTCCCTAGAATCGATCGTGTCGTAGGGGGCGCGCTAATCGGTTCAGTTCGCTGGGTTGTTGCCCGTGGGTTACAGACAGTACACCGCTAGTATACTGGCTTAGAATGGACCAAAAGAGATGGGTGGTGGGCTAGAAAACATGCGGTGTTTCGGTGCAGTGTCTCTTCTGTCTTAGCGGAGAAGGAAAGCGTGCTTGCGGCGAAGTGCGGCCGCATTATAAGAATGCCGTGATGGCAAGAGAGGTACTCTACTTACTCTGCCCTGCATGTATGTACTTATACCCCAGCACGATTAAATTAAGTTCGCCAAGATCTTGAATAATCCCTATCTTCCCAAACGTAACCGCGAACGATTGTGCCGGTAAAATACGCGAGAAAACATAGCCAGACCAGAGAGATACATCCTCGCCCAAGACCAGTCAATGAACTCTCCGTCAATTTATTTACTTTTTTGTTTCGATGTAGTGTCGTCCTAGAATCGGTGCCTATGCAGAATCTTTCAAAGATTTAAACTTCTCCAAATTATCCGGGGTCCAGTGCAATAATTTAGTTGAAATTCCTCTGTTCTTTTTTACGGTTCAAACTCGGTCAACATACAGTTCATCTACATTCCTTTAAGACCATCTCATTTCCATTTGCACTCGGCCGGTTAAATCACTTTAAATTTTATTTCCATCCCATCAACTCGCTCTTTTCCCAGCATCGGTCTGCAAATCTCGTTCCTTACGCGTTTGCCAGTAGTTTAGACTTGGGGGTTGGGTTACCGCTTAACACATAACCTCATCATAATTAACTCTTCAAATCCTATCATCAGAAATAGGATTTATAGTTAACGTTTCGTTTTCTTCTTTAATGATATCATCCAAAATACCGTCACACTCACTTTGTATTACAATTTTAAGTTCTTTTTTGCTCTTTTTTTCCAAAATCCGAATATTTTTATTACTGTATTTGTTTTTCCTTTTAGGCTGTGCCTTTTTTAAATTTTAGTTTTTGGGGTCATATCGGGGATTCAACAAATTAAAACTAAGTTGTGACATTTTTTTGGTGTGTGCATGTGCATATATTCATCATTTATCCAGACATAGACCCCTGGAATCTCCAATTCTCTTGAATGTAATAGTTTTCGCTTCTAAATTAGAATAGTGTTTTTTTTTTTAATATTTCCAACTTCTCCATATGCTTACAAATTTCTTTTTGCTTTTCTTTGTCTGATTCATTCATTGTTTGCCAACATTTTAATTTACAAACGGTAATCCTTATAAACTGCTTCATTGTGTCATTAAAAAAACTGATTTGGAACAGATTGCATGCTCATTCATTAAGATCTTTCTTTGATGTTTCCTTTAGCCTTCAGTAATTTTATCCTTAAAAAAACTGTCCATTTCTCAATGGAAACGTATTAATTTTTCAATGTTAAATCTTCTATTTCATTCTCTCTTTTCTTAAATAATACCTATCTCATAATTATTACTACTATTTACTATTAACCCAAACTCCCTTTAAAATTTCTAATTAAACTCATGTTTAAGCAGTTCACACCAGGGATCAACCCAAAATGATTAAATTTGCTTAAATAATCGATTTTTAATTTATATTATTATCGGTAATAGTTTATATTTTCGGATTTATAATTAATGCTAGTTATTTTTGTCAGCAGCTATTCAAAAGTAGCTGAAAGTTTTAATAATTTTTTCCTTAAATCAGTTAACGAAATAGTATCTCAAATTTCTGATAGTGACCATAATATTACAAATAACATCAACATTCTACACAGCATGTGTGCAATGCCATATAATGAATTTGAAGTAGCTGATTTATTTTAAAAAGTATAAAGTAAACCAACCTGTGGACCTGATGGGGTACCCTGTAATTGACTTAAAAGAGTTGCAGATTGTTTAGTAACTCCAAAGACTTTTTTGATTAATCTATCATTTGAAACTGGTGTATTTCCGTTAAAGTTGAAAGAATCTCGTGTCATTCCTTTACATAAAAAAGATAGCAAGTTAGACATAAAAAATTATCGCCCTCTTACAATTTCTTCTAGTTTCTCAAAAATTTTTGAGTATGCCATGTTGCGTAGATTTACTTCTCATTTGAATAAATATAATGTTTTAACTGAGCAACAACAGGGTTATAGAATTAATCACTCTACAATGGCTGCTATACGTGCTCTATATGATATTGTTGTATCGGGTATGGAAAATTGTCAGTTTCCTATAGGCATTTTTTTGCGATTTGAGTCGTGTGTTCGACTGTGTCGACCATGATATTTTGATTAAAAGTTAAATTGGTATGATATACGTGGCACTGTTTCGCAATGGTTTGAATCTTTCCTAAAAGGAAGAACCCAGTTTGTGAATATTGAAAATCAGTCAGCGGGCAAAAAAGGTTTGTTAAATCCTCTAGCCTACCCATCAGTAGAGCGAACATTTGGGGCCCAATATTATTTTTGGTTTTTGTTAATGATATCACTAACTTGGTACGACTTGGCCATGTATGTAGACGATACAAGTGCCGCTGTGTCTTGTAACAACATACTAGACAACCAAAATAGTGTCAATTCTTTGTTAAAGGCTATAAATCTATGGTTTTCCCATAAAAAAATTGTTTCTTAATGTTGATAAAATCAAATATCTCATATTTCACAATTCTCAGAAAAAGACCCAATTCAATATTAATATAGTTCTGAAATGATATGGAAATAGATCGAGCAAGAGAATTAAACTTTTTTGGTCTATGTTTGGACGACAATTTAACTTGGCAGGCACACTGCTACAAACTTATCGATAAATTAAATGCATCCTGTTATCAAACACGAACTTTAAAGCATATAATTAAAGATAATAGCTTAATATCCTACTATTATGCTAACGTTCATAGTCGACTATCTTATGGGATCACAGTATGGAGTGGGTCAACATTTGTTAAGGATGTTTTTTAGCGCAACAGAGAATTATTAGATGTATGGCAGGCATTGATAGTAGACCATCATGTAAATCTTACTTTCAAAAATGGAATATTCTTCCCCTTACTGCAATTTATATATATGAACTTCTTATATATGTTTATAATAACATCTATTTTTTATCTAACAACGATATATATCAGTATGACACGAGATCTAAGCTAAATTTCCATATACCTCCCGTATTCTTTAATTGTAACCGAAAAATGTCCGGGAATTTTGGGATTGCCTCTCTTTAATGCTTTGCCTCGCGACTTAAAATCAATCCCAAGTTTGAAATGCTTTAAGACGGCCATTAAGGCTTTCCTTATTCATCGGTGTATATATTCACTGAGTCAGTTTCAGGGTGGCGAACCCAGCAAGGCATGAATTGGTTATTGTCACAGTTCTAATTGGGCTTACTTGTATTTTTATTGTTTGCTTTTTTGACAATGTGTATGTTGTTATTGCAGCCTATCGCAATAAATTATTATTATTATTAAAAGTATCGTCTGTATTTTTTTCTAAGAGAACTATAAAAATAATGCTAGATAAATGATAAATAGTTTCTATTTTTCGACCAAATTTGCTGTTTTCTTCATATTAATCCCGAAACACAACTGTTTCAATACTAATGATTAATTTGACTTACATTTTGAATCGGAAAATGCGTTTTAGAGACAAAATTTCTTAAAGATAGGGAAATTTTTCTAATTTATTGCATTAATTATATTGGCTTCAGATATCTGAGTAGGTATCTGGTGAAATATGAATTTAGGCGGATGAATTAATAAGGATTGTGTAGGTGTTCGTGGGCACCTAAGTTTTAGAAATGGATATAATCCCGGGCTTACGCGACATTTAAGACCAGGTAATTTATTCATAAAGCTACGGTAGGAAATCGGTAATTTTCATAGAAGCGTTCCACTTTTGCCAACGATTCCTTCCATTTTGTTGTTATTTGTTTGTTAGTCCTACTACAATTATTGTTTGGTACAAACAATTTACGTATGGCTGTTACTTTCTGCAATTTTTTTCGTGCTGTGAGGTTAATTAACATTAACATTATGATACATGAAACATGTAACAATATGAAAGTTTTTTGGATGAGGTATGTGAGTTAGAAGACTTGATATTAATGCTCTTTGCAAATCTAATTAATATCTATAGAACATATGGGGATTATCAGCAACTACAGTACCATATATGTAGTTCTTATGACTACCTTTAATATCATACCCTCAACTTTATATCGTTGTAAATTGTATTACGTAAATATGTATTTGTTATTGTCCATTGAATCTAGAAAAGGAAATTAATCTATGTTGATACATATCCGGGACTGCCCGAAAGACGTAATCAACGAATTTATGTTTTTTCCTCATTATTCCTCATAGTTTTTCACATTACACATAGTAAGTTCGCGGGAATTCATTGAGGAATTCTCAACGAAAGTCTTTAGGTATCTATATTCTGTATTGAGAGAATGTAAATGTTCTTTTGAATAACTTTTTATACTATCACCTATTCATCATGTGTAGGTGAAAATCTTAATACCATCAATGCTGTATCATATTTCTGATGTTTTTAGAGCTTAAAGTTTCAGTCGTTTAATAGCGTTGCGCGAACAGATACGACTGGCGATACAGGTGTGTTCTAATATTTCTTTTTCTGTTGTTCTGTTGTTTTTTCATCTCAAAGTTTTGTTTTTAACATCCTTCATTCACAAAAAAATACATCCGTACTTAACATAACAGCAAGCAAGAGCTTTTCCACCATTTCACGCATATCCTGTGTAATAAAATAATTAGACCTGTTTTATTTAAACGTTTATACATTAAGAGAGATGAAAATATAGTCACCCATAGTAGTCGGTAATATTCACATGTTTTCGTAATTCTATTCGCGGTCATTTTAGTTAGTTTAGTATTATTGCATGCGAAACATATTATCCCAAACATTGTCGTATGTTCGCAAAAATTCCCTCGACGTATTGCGTTTTGATTTAGGTGAAGATCTATTCTAGTAAAATTATCCTTTTTTCGGAACAGAATTGTTATTCAGTTATTTGGTTTTTCCAATTGTTTTTATTTTGGATTTTTGATATAAATATAATTCGTTTTATATTTCTATACACCCACATTATCTTTAATTTTGTAAAGTGACAATTATTATTGCGTTATTAGTATTTTATTTTGCTTTCATATAGAAAAAAATTGGTGCGTCTCCTGGTAGGTAAGTATTGTAATGTTTTTATTGTTGTGTTGTATGTCGCATATCTCACCAAGTATGGAAGCACTTTAGGCAATATCGCGTAACTACAGGACAGTCGCTCTTACTGTATATGTTTTGTATGATAACAAAAACGATTATCTTGTTTAATTTAACATTACTTATTCACTGCTTATCCGATACCTGTTATAACGAAAAATACGTCTCCAAGCTAAATGAGGTAAACATAAGGCAGTAATGATATCAACAAAAGTAACCAGTCGTTCCTGAGCACTAGCTAGAAATATGGTCCACTGGAATATGCGTTATTTTTTAACCAATTTCTTACAAAACGGTTACCAGCAACTTAAAATTAGAGTATTAGTCAATATTCTACTTTCCCCTTTGCTTACTCACAGTTAGTTGATCGATTGTAACTTTTGTTGCAATGTTGTTCAGTAAGAAGAAATAAATGTTCTTCTAAAGTTGTCTAAAGACTTCAGACAGCTTATGAAGAAGCTGGCAGCATATGACAGTAATTACATGACCAGAACCGACACTCCCACATTATGCGTATTGTTATGACATGTAGTAAATTGACATTTTTATTTAACATTGGATCCATCCCGTTAAATTGGTTGATTGCAATGGCGGAGCACTTGTGTGGTCTTTAGTGAACTTAATGACTGAGTGTAGACTGTTGAGACGATCCCAGAAACCAGGCAAGGTATGCTCTACGTGTGGCCAAGCGATACACCTATCATCTACATATCTAAACCATACTTTGGGTTTTAGATCTGCAGATTTAAATCTAGATCTAGAGCAATAGACTCAAATGATTCCACGAAGATGTTAGCTACAACCGGGAAAAGGAAGGATACCATAACGATACCAAGAACTGTGAAGAATTAAATATATGCGAAGAAGTATTCCCGATGTATTTCTTGAGGATGCTAGCTAGACATTTGGATAAGCGATACGTGAGAGAATCTATTGTGCTGACGACAGGCCTGAGAGGAATATTCGGCTTGTGAATCTTTTGAAGACTATACGATACTAAGAGTTTGTATGCCGTTGGAATCAAACAGTTGTGAAGCACTGGTGGAATATTTAAAGGCTTCTGATTTCCCTTTCAATTTTTGAAGAAGGATCTCTAGGTAAGAAACATCTCCTAACAGTTCTCCGATTTTGCCAACCTTTTGGGAATGATCTAGCACAACCGTGGCATTCCTCTTGTCAGTATTATTATTTATCAATTCGATTTTAATTTTGCCAAAGCATTCCTTTTCTCCTTGGACATGTTGGTAGCGGGAGGTTAACTAACTCAAGACACTTGACAGATCCAAAACGGACCTGATCAGCAGTGATTTTTGGAAGAGATGCCTCAACGGAAGATATATGTATTTCGATCTACCGGAATGGTTTTGGGGACTACTGAGAAGTTGAGACCTTCCGATAATATTTATTTTTTATCCCCAGAAAGCTGGTGCGAAGAGAAGTTTTCGATAGTTTTGGAATTAGGTTTGTTTTCCGGTTTTATGAGTGGGGAATTATTCACTTTGCGAACATGGATTGCAGTGGTCAATTCGAAGGGCTTGAATATACGTAATCGGGTCAAATAATGACCAATCATCGTGATTCATAGATGTAATAATATTTATTATAAATAACTAAGGCGTACTTCAAGCCAAGTAACGATTACAAACTAAGGCACGCTTTATTTAAGAACAAGGAGCAGTACCTAGTACTCAATGATAATCAGACTAGATGATATTTCAACCTTATCGATAGTAATTTTTCAGGCATTAATTCATCAATCGATAAGAAGAAATCCAACTGGAGTGTCGTGTTTCGGCGATAAAATAACGGGGATATTTAAATTCGGTTCAATTAACGTACTCCCTGCTCCCTAATTTGATTAAGCAATTGTAAACAAAAGTTACGAGAGGGCTACTCGCACCTAAGCATTTAATGAACTAGCGGGTACTTTGGGTTGAAATTCATTCGCAAAGACAATAGCGGCACAGACGTTTATTAGTAACGTAATTGCCTTGTTTGGTGGTAAATATTTAACTGAAGTGTTATCTCAAATTCAGAAACTTTACAGTAGTAACTCGCCCATAATAATACATAAGCAGGTATGGAGATTTCCGTTACTCATTATTGCAAATAAACCGCTAAAATACTTTCATTATTGTTTAGTTTCTAAATGCAAAGAAATACTTCAAATACTTAAATATGGCTGTGGTTTTTTTAAAAATTTTTTTCACTTTTTATATTATTTTATTGGATGTTATTGAGGCTACGTGACATCTTCCAAATCCATTGTCTTTCCAAATTTATTACGACTTTGATTATAGTTACCGTTTTATAGATACTTAGGGTTGCGTTTACAATAACTAGAGATGAAATAGTAGATGCAATAAGAGCAATAAAAACAGAAAAAGCGGGAGGATAAGATGAGATAGAGCCGGGAATAATAAAATATCTAGGAGAAGAAGGCCTGTCAGCTGTGGAAGATATAGAAAGAGGAGAAACCTCAAAAGATTGACAAACTAATTTGATAGAACCTATATATATAAAAGGGTAGAACATGTATATTGTCGCTCAACTTTAAATTTCTTGCGACACTTGTGGACAGCAGAATCGCGTGAAACTTTGCAGGCATAGTTAGCCATATATGCTCAGCACACGCTGAG
>JARFOC010000493.1:204411-225136 GCA_031763485.1 Osmoderma eremita
TTTCTGCTGAGGATGGCAACTTAGTTGCCGAAATGCGTATTCATAGTTCTTTACTCAACAAGGTGGTAAGGGGTATTGTTTAACTTAAATTTATTTTAAGCCATCGTATCCTATACCTAACCTACGAGTTTATTAATGCTTTTGAAAACTAGCGCCACAGTTAACACTCACACGTCTACTTTTTAGGTTATAACCCTTCGCATGCTCAATGAAAACTGTTGGTCAGGCAACTCATTATACGGTTGTACCTAAATCTACTGATACTTTAAGTTTATACGATAATTCGAGACCTTTCAATTCCAGTAGTAAAGTCTGGAACATATGTATCCCAGTAGAGGCGAAAGGGTTAAACCACTGTGGGACGTAAAGACTTTTTGAGGTCTCGATAGTCCGAGTATTGTTTAGTTTGAAGATGAGAGCTTCTATCAGCAACTACCGAAAAAGCATTGACTCTTGTCTTGTGTTCAGTAGCTATCTCTGCGATCCCGAAGATCGTGTGCGAGACCATCCACGCCCTCGAGCTCCACGATGAGACGCCGTCCTGGAAGATCATGGACAACAAGGGACGCGTCACCGTCGTGTTGCACTGGGACCAGAGATCGGGACCGTCCAGGGCGTCGTCGGAAGCTCCCTCTCCGGCACCGGGCAAGTTCTCCCCGAGCAAACGACCGTCTCTCGTCATCCAGACGTCGGTCGGCAAGAAAGAAACGGTAATCAACGACATCTATCCGCCTGCGCCGCCCCAGCAACAGCAGCCCCGCTACTCCAGCCCTCAGATTACTGTGATAAACCACGACGACATCAAACCGTCGCCGCGTCTGCTCAAACAGGGCAGCTCGCTAGAGAGCGCCACCATTCATATTCACACGCCGGAATGCGCCCATCATGCGCACCAGCCTCGCGCCGGCAGTCCGCAGAGCAACGGGGCCATCGAGTGCGATTTCCACTGTTGCGCCTTGCACGAGGAGGGCAGGAAGATCGCGGTGCACAAGAGTGTCGCAACGTCGCCGATCCAGGACGCACAACAACAGACTTCCCCGCAGCCACCATCGAGACACGTTCGTTTTTTGGACATAGAAGGGGGTGGTGGTAGACGCTCTCAAACGGATCATGAGAGCTCAGAGAGCGAAACCGAGAATACCGTCATGGAAGACGAGGCCATCACCTCCGAGAAATTTCTATTGCTCATCGACCAGTTGAGCGTCGAACAGAAGCGGCACCTCAGTATCAAGGACATCGGCATCATCCTGGAACGGCTCAGTTCGAAGATCCTGGACGTTGAGCGACTGGACCGGGAGAGCGAAAGCGACGACTGCTATAACTGGACGATCAAGGCGACGATCCGAGGCGACGTCCTAAGGGAATTAGGCGTCATATACAACGGAAACTATTACGCGATCTCCGAACATCCGGGCTACAAGGAAGAGAACGAGGGTGGAGTTGAAGAGGTCGAGGAGGAGGAAGAAGAAGAAGACCGGCTGTGAGCTAACGACTGCCACTCGTGTCATTATGCACAAAAGAAAAATTTAAACATTTAAAGTTAATAAACCAAAAAAAAACATAAGACTTTAGCGCATTCACATATCGGATGTGATGGGCGTATTAATAAAAAATGTATCGGTGGTGAAAGAAGGAGAATATACGAGACAAATTAATATATTATATATATTAAAACAAAAAAAAAGAGATATAGACAATCGCGCGCTATCGGTATCGAAATCGTGGAAATTTTGTATCGTCTAAACAAAATTAACACAAACACACGCGTAGAAACGATTTATATTAAAAGAAAATTAAAATTTTAAGCAAAAAAAAGATAAACATAACGTAATCGAAACTAACCAGCCGGACCAGAAGAGGAAGAAAATATTTCACCGGAAGGAAGTTGATGGTGTAATAGTCGGCCGAGAGTTGTCGATTTGTGCGCGAATAAATGTTGTTTGGTTTCGGGGAGAAAGCGGGAAAACGCGAACATAGGACTAACTAATTAAAAAGCAAACGTATTTATTACACAACACTTAACAAAAAATAAATAAAATAAACAATTAGATTAAATTAAAAATACGAGAAATGAGGAAATCCGACAGAATTACTAGGTTATATAATTAATTGCTTTGTACTTTTTATAATTATTATGTGGAACGTACGAGTACTTAGCCGAAAATTAAACTTATTTTTAAGAAAATATGACTAGTCGAGAATGTAGAATATATTTATAAACGAGTTGTTTAGGTAAATGAGATATTTATAAAGGGATTACGGCGACTATACTGATGATGATAAGTCCAGAAGAAATGAAATGTATACATTGCTCAATTGTCCTTTCTTTAGTTTCGTAACTTATTTAATGACATTACATACATACAGCCCGTCACTTTAGTATTTGCACACAAATAATATAAAACGCAAAACAATCATCAAATTAGGTATCTTATTTAGTTAATTTATGCGTTAAAACAATCACCAAAAATATTTACTTCGATTTGTTACCATTAAGGTACAGGTTTACATAATTCAAATTGCCTCGTCGCGAAAGTTAATTGTTTCAAACTCAAAATCTCTTAAAATTCCTCTCATTCTCAAATTCCTCAAACTGCGTCATCACAGAAGAGATCAGCTCATTTATCCGTGAAAGAATAAAACTATAAAAATAAAATTTTATCTCAAAAGTATTTGCAGAATTATATATATAATATTTACCCCACAGTTTTTTTATTTTGCGTTATACATTTCGCCTCCATCAATGAGTTTCCTTTCTTTTCTAGAATTTTTGCTATTATGTTGTCCCATGTTTCTTTCGGCCTTCCTCTCTCTCTTGCTTCCCATATTTTTTTTTACTGGTCTTCCATTATTCATTGTTTGCAAATGTCTCCACCAACTCAATTGCCTACGTTCTATAAATTCCAAGACTTACTCAAGAGCTAGAGCTTTCCTTATATCCACATTTATAACCTAGTCCTGTCTCCTTAATCCTTTTATTCTTCTTATTCTCGTCTCTGCCGCCTGTATCTTGCTCTTCTTCCTTACTGTCAATGTCCATGATTCGCATCCAAATGTATGTATCGGTCTATATATCTTTTATATGCGTTCAATTTGGTTTTTCCAGATACCTCTCTCTTATTTATAACAGTCCTATTTGTGGAATAGTATGTTTTCATTGCCTTTTCTATGCGTTTATTAATTTCTATTTCTTGTTGTCCTGTACCTTTTATTGTTACTCCTAAATATTCTATTTGGTGTACCTGTTCTATTTTTTCGCCGTTGATAGATATATTAATATTCTCTCTTTCTTCTTTTACTACCATCACTTTTAGTTGTATTTATCTTCATTGCATTTTCTTCTAAGACTACCTTCCATACATGCAATTTATTCTGTCATTTCTATTTCCTGCCATGATCGCCATTCGGATATTTGTATCTTCTGTAAATTCTTATACGCCACCTGACACATTTAACGCGTTGATTGCATTTTAATACCTCGTCCATAAACAGTGTGAAAAGCACTGGGCTCATTCCTCCTCCCTGTCTTAATCCCTCTTTTGTAACAAATTCTTCTGATTTCATATTCTTCGTTATAACGTAGTTGACCGTATGTTTGTACAGGCATTTTATGTTTCTCCTGAGTTTGTTTGGAATATTTCTTTCCTCTAGTATATCCCATACTTTTGGTCTTGTTACTGGATCGAACGCTTTTTCTAAGTCAATAAATGCGAAGTATGTTCTTCCTCTTGTGCTTATAGTTTTGTTCATTATCTCCTGATGGTGAAAATGTGGTCTTGTATACCTCATCCTTTTCCAAAACTACTTTGCGACTCCGTTAAAGATGGATCTATTATTTTAATCAGTTTTTGAGTTAGTATTTGCTCATATAATTTCAGCGCACACCTTAGTATCATTATCCCTCTATAATTGCTGTAGTTTTTCTTGTCCCCTTTTTTAAAGTCCCAGTCACTTGGTACAGCCTCTTCCATCCACGCTTTGTTTATGAGTTCTAGGAGTAGCTCAGCTCCCCCTTGACTCATGCTTATGAGCATTTATTGCAATTTTGTCATGACCTGCGGCTTTATCGTTTTTTTAAATTTTTGCATCTCTTGTAGTAGTTCCTCCATCGTTATATTGTCCCCTAGTTCTTCTGGTTCTTCTCTTTCTCGATCAACTATGCTCTTTTGTAGCTCCTCTTATCTATTTGCACATAGCAGCTCTTGAAAGTACTCCTTCCATCTTAGTATTATTTCATTCTCGTCTGTTAATATATTTCCCTTAGCATCATTTATAGTCTATTGTTACACTTTTTTTCCCTTCTCTTAGGGTTTTCACTATTTTGTAAAATAGCTTTTGGTTGGCCTTGCTATCTGATTCTAGTTTTTCTCCAAACTCTATCCATGTGTTTTCTTTGGCTGTCATTATAAAATTCTTCACTCATTCTCTTTGTTTTTTGTATTTGTTTTGCTGTTTAAGTAGGATTTTCAGATCGTCTTTTTTATTTTTACTTGTTGCTTTATCTCATCATTCCACCATGAAGTCTGTTTCCTATTATTTGTGGTTTTACATACTCCGCATACTTTCTTGGCTATATTACTAATGATTTTTTTTAAAATTTGCATAATTATACTACCCTAATTTGAATTTTGTAAAAGGATCATATGCCTAATCGTTTATCAATGATCCAATATATTCGGATGCTTGTGGCAACATAAGGTTTAGGGCAGTTATTGCTGAGAATTACCTACGGAAGATTTTGATGGTTTTAATTCATTAAGAAAAAGCATTATAAAGTATTATAACTATAAAGAAAGTAGTTGTATGAAAACAATACTAATTTAGAGGCTATAAGAGGAAAATAAGCAAGACTGACTATAGTATAAATAATATTATTAATTAAATTCATTAAACTTTTCGTTATTGAGGTAAATAAGATAGGATCAACTGCTTTATAAGTATTCTTAAACAAAGTATTTGCAAAAAAATGGGATGGAAAAGAAAAAATATCTTTTTTTAGGAAATTATTTGTGAGACATACATCAAATATGAACCAGGAAAAAAAGTAATTCTACAACACGAAGTATTTTCATGGAGCTGCATGAGACTCTGAATTTTTCAGTTTATGTTCATATGGTTGGAAAATTCATAATAATTACGTTTTAAGTCGTATTATTTATGTCCATTATTTATCTTTATAATTTTCATAGAAAGATAGTAAGATCACTCACCATCAACTCACCTCAATGGATGCATAGTTGAAGTTTAATTTATTTTGAAATAAAATGACCACTTTACCGTTACATTTACTAATGCAAAAGATTTCTAGGGTGTTCTACGGATTTTTGGACATGGCTCCCATGAGAGCCATGGCCATTGAAAAAGTCAAAATCCATGTGCAAATACTTTTGCGTATTAAAACAAAACATCATGGTTCCGTTGAGAAATGCTATTTGATGCAATTATCGTTATAAATTATATAATAAATTATAAATTATATAATAAATTATATCATAAAATAAATTTTAATTCGGTATTTAAAAAAATATTTTAGTTCTTTTACGAAATGATTATTAGCGATATTAGTGTGCAAGTACTTTGGTGAAACACTGTACATATATTGTAATATCGATGGAACTTACACGATGTTCAAGATTACAATACAATTAAATCGAACAGGACGGCGTTCGACGAAATTTCTGAGCGTATATACCATGTAAAGAAGAACATTAAAAATACATTTAAAAAAACCAGGCTTTGTTGTTGCGTGGTGGACATTATTTATAATTATTATTAACTACATGCATACACACATTAAAAAGAAAGAAACAAACATAGCATGCATTCATACATAACTTATTATTTTTCATGAGATATGGAAAGAAAGTAGGTCTATATTAGATAATTTTTTATTATTATATACATATGATATAAAAAACATACTGACGGTGTGCCATGTGGACGCGATATCGGTGGCGGGGTTTTTGTTCTATCGCCGAAATTTGTAAGTTGGAAACGGCGTAGGACCTCGCCATTTGATCGCGACCCACGTTGCCACAATATACCGTACACATCTAAGGCGTTTAAGGTATAATAATCTATATAATTCGATTTGCGAAAGACGGCGGTCCATAACGAATGTATAGTTGCTGCTGCAGGATGGTCCTTATGTTCTTTTAAGCGATACGAACTGAGATGTTCTGCACGAGGTATCGAAACTCCAGGCTTTACGAATCGTTCCGTATGGAGATTGAGCGGTAAGCAGTTGTCAATTTTCTTATTGCTATAAAGTTCAAATACGGATAAATCTGCACGTTTACATTCTTTGATTATAATGACAGTGACTGTTTTCTGTATAAAGTAGAGGTATTTAATCTTTGATTTATACTTAATAATAAAACTCACGCATGCAACCCATATACAATATTTAAAAGAGATTCTCTCTAAATAATTTTAAGCATTGATTGATTCATATTTTGGTATTTTTAACATAAATAAAAGCGAACAGTTAGGGTAGGTTTTGTGTTAAAATTTATTAATAAAATTTCCTGATTAATCAAAACAAACTGTGGTCAAATAATTAAATAAAAAGAGGGAAGTAACGAACTTTATTAACTATCGACCCATAGATATCACATAAAAAATTTCAAAAATAAAATGAAAATTATGAGGATAATGAAATTTACACAATATGGAAAATTTTGTAACCGCTATCAAAATTCACATTTGACGAGCAGATCGACAAGCGTTACATTTCAATTGTTGTACGAAATTATTGATGGTATTAACAACAAAGATCTTGCTTGGATTTTCATGGAGCTAAGTGAAACTTTCAGTGTTTCTCATGAAATTTTACCGAAAGAAATGAAAAAAAAAATTGATAAAGAAGGCAGATAAGCTCCCAATGGGCAGAAGTCCCGTGTTGTATGCCTAGCGGTTCTTTCTTAGGGCAATTGTTACTTCCACTCTATATCAACGATCTTCTAGATGCCATCGAAAACTTAATAATTAGTAATTTTGTTTGCAGACCACACTTCTACTGTGTTAAGAATGAGAAAATATAAAGCACTTCTCAATAAGCTAAAATTAAATCTATAGCCACTAATGAATGGTTCGCAGACCACAGCTTACATCTTAACAAAGAGAAAACGAAATTGATGACATTTGGTAAAGAAGCACCGAATATTGTGGTGCATTTTGAAGGGACTGTAATGTGTGAAAGAGACGCTTTTCTTAAGAATAAACTTAGATTCGTCATGGAATGACTATATCGATCATCGCTTGCTAATGCTCCAGATTTATTTTTGTCCAATTGTATGTTCACAGCTCCAATATGGTGTGATATTTTATGGGAATGCAGTGGACTGGTGTCGTGCTATTCTTGTGCAAAAATTCTTTATTAGAGCCATTCTTCAATTGGGAGTAAAGGGCTCATACTCAATATTTAAACAAAATATGTAGCGGAGCCTGCATTATTTGTCAAAAATCATTATATGGAGTTTTTCTAAACAGCAAAAATATTAGAAGTCTGTAAAATCCGTATCTACTTCCGCCAAAAATTGAGTTAGCTAAAATACCAAAATGTCTACCTAAAAATGCAAGGAAAAAATATTCTTTATTGTAAATGGGAAAGTGATGATAATTTGTATCTCGGGTTATTTAGCTCAGATTAGGTTGGTCGCGTGGGTTAGATTATTAAGTATCAATCCAGTATATGAAAATTAAAATGATTTAAGTGATGATTTACCTGAGCTATTATAATCTACTTGGTTGAAGATTTAGAAAAAAATATGTAGTTGGTCATTTACCCTTCTTTTGTATAAATTTTACCATTAGGAAATTACTGTAATTGTTCAATGATACATATTTGGGACGTGACAGGATGTTTTCTTTCGTTTCCGTGCTCTACATGGATGCTTTAATGGTGGAATAGATACCTCCTCGATTAAAGAACAGAATTTAAAATCTTGTTAATTGCACTTTTATTTAATTATTTTGGATGTATGAGGAATGTCTACGTCAAAATTAGGTATATTCACTACAATTAGTTGAAGAAAGTTGACGAAGAGAATTAACAAGAAATCTTCCGGGCAGGCGCGGCTGGTGATGGCGTTTTGAGTGGGCAGTTGCTAAGATAGTAGTGCTTTGTAGGCTTCGTATAGTTTCCGTACTGTTAGAAAAACAGCAGGACGTCGCACGAATTATAACTATCTTAGTAACTGCCCACCCAGAACGTTACCACCGGCTGCGCCAGTCCCTATGTATTAAATCCAATAAATTATTCCAACTGTACATAATTAGTGAAGACTTCCAAAAGATTATTTTTTAACTTCAAGATTATTTTAAAAGTGTTTGTACGTATACAGGTTAGCTTGAGCGCAACAGATATATTTTATTCTTTTGTTGGCACAATTAATGAGTTTTGTGCTATTTTGTTCTAATATCAATAAAAAACGTGCACTTAAAAGATTCATTTCAAATTTTTGATTTTAATATAATACTTACAAAATTTTTGTGTTTTTGAGACAAAAAATTACTATTAAGTCTGTTTAGAATTTCGAATTTGGTATTATATAAATCAGTTTCATTACTTATTAACAGTTGGACTAAGATACGATATACTGTTCTCTTTCCGCTAGGCCTAGTAAAGTAATATACAATTTATTGACATACATTTATTTATAAGTATTCCCCTCCATAGTTAATGCATTTTTGCAATCGTGAAAATCAATCATTCTCCAATCTTCCCGTGTTAAGTTATTTCTTTCATTCTTAAATTCCTCAACTGTATCTTCGGCCGATATAAAACAAAAACCCCGTAACTGGTTATTTACACGCGGGAATAAGGAACAATCATTAGTAGCTGGGTTTGGACTCTACCACGAATGGCCCATTATCTCAATGTTTTAGGCATTCAAATACCTAGTCGTGCTGATAATTCCTCCTTGGAGATTTTCGCCAACGTTCTGGAGAACTTAAAGCAAACAAATTGTAGTGTACCATTTAGTCTTAACAGTACGGCAATCCTCCAGTGTTACAGTGGACAACTTTTGTTGGAGCCGATTCGTTCCCAGTGACCCAGACTGTCGACTGTTGCTCTTTTTCGGGATCACAGAAGTATATCCATGTTTCATCACCTCTAATGATGTTACACACCCAAATGAGACGACCCATTGTCAAAGCGGTCCAGTATAGATCTGCACCGTCTTACATGGTTTTCTCTTTGAATTGGAGCTAAATTGTGGAGATTCAAACGTACCACAAAATGTTTGTGTAAAATGGTGTCAAGTGCTTTTACACCAGTCTTTAAAGTTACTTGAATACTCTTGGCCGTAACATGCCGGTCCTCTTCAATCATGTTTCGTCCATGGTTTGGCTTGGGAAGTCTAAGTTGTCATTCAAGGAAATTCGACCATATTGAAATTCATTCTACCACCGGTTTACGGTACCTAAGGAACACCACTTGCCATCAAACACTGGATTGATTTCCTCAAGACATTCCTTACGGCTTAATCCACGGTTGAAATTGTAAAAAATCACAGGTCAATAACGTTCTTTATTCAATTGCTGATTTTTTGGGAAAGGATTACTTTAAAATAATGTATTTTAAGAACCTTCCAGTATATTTGACAAATTTCACTATAGTTAAACTTGTAAACAACTAGGTTAAAATCTCAAGAAAAAATTGTTTAAAAATATCCCAGCCTGCTAGATAGGCTCAGAGGAAGGAGAACGATTTTTATCAAGCGTAGATATGTCGTATTTTAAATGAACATTCCCTAATATTGTAAGACATTTGTAATATTTCCTGGTGCATAAATTTTGAAGTTCTTTACTCGAATTCCTTGATTTGGTATTATTTACGCAGGGATGTGAGGGTTACTATATATGTTAAAAGACTTTTTCCGTATAAAACACGTTTTCACATAAGAAGTAGTAATAATTTTTTCTGAAATTTGTCTTGCGTCAATTTTTTCTTGGACGTTTCGTTGTCCACACTGCCAAAATACAAATATCATGGACGAAGAGTATAAAAGTAAATATATTATTACTACTTCTTAGGTAATTTTTGAAAAACTTCCACAATTTGTCATCTAATTCAAACTCAAATTCCCTTATCCAGAGGCCAAATTCTTATTGAATCATAAATTTTCAAATTAAATGGTAATCAGAGAAAATTAAGTGCAATACTCTGCACTTAATATTAATTTAGAACTGCAATGCTCATTAGTATTGTTTCGCGACATTAATTTAAATAATATACATTTCAAAAAATCGAAAATCGAAAAAGCAAAAATCTCCTTTCTAAATTTTACAATAGTGATAGCCTTTGGGAATGCAACATGTACACTTGTAATCATTACCATGTCGAAAGGCTTCACGCAAATTTTTAAACCATCATATACACATTTGGCCAAAAGAGTAATAAAAGTCTGCGTTGTCATGCGTCCACAAAATTCATTGCACGATAGCAACAAATTCTTACTAGAGCTTGATCGAATCCGGAAGAAACGAAAATGCTCAAACAATATGGCGTCTGATATAAAGACCGTCTTAAAAACGGTGGCTATTGAAACATATGCTTTCTGTCAACAATAATATAACCTTAATTGAACAACTATTTCTTCCATCATGTCATAAAAATATTTGTAATGTGCGTATTAAAGTAAATACAAAAGAATCAAATAAAAGCAAAACGATACGAAAGAAGCACAGACATCTAGCAAATGACAGATGACAGTCGATGGACTAGTCAACATTTGTGTCAATGTCTTTACGTAAAAATTATATATCCCTTACATGATTGCTTTTATTTTAATACATTAATAGTTGTTTGCCCTGGTTTCTTTCGATTTCAATCGTAGTCTATATAATTTTATTTGCAAACACAGTAAGTCACTGCACCCCGCGTCAAGAAATTCTACTTAGGATCTTAGGTTAGGTTAAGGAATTCAAGATGGGTGAAATGATAGAAAATACAAAACTTGTGGAGACATTTGAGTATTGCAATTATTTATTTAATAATAATCATCCCGAGTGACACAGGTGTATGGATTTTGCCAAAAAAAAGATTAAAATATTAATTGAAATATTCGTTTAAACTATAAATAAATGTATCAGTCAAGTAGGATTTCAACATATATTTGAAATTATTTACATGTTCACATTTAATTAAATTCGATGGCAGAGAGTTAAATAATTTTAAGCCCATGCAATTTGGAGACAATTTACTAACTTCCAATCTAGAAAAAGGAACCCTGAACTGATTTCCAGTGCTCACACCGTAGCGATGAATTTCACTACTCTACACAAACTTTGCCCTGTTTAAAAAAATGTGTACACAAAGTGCGGAAATGTATAAGCTCGTTAATGGCAATAATTGAAATTCTTATTTTTCTTGTTTATGATGTAATGATCAAATGTGTGATTAAAATTTCAATTAAACATTTTCTTAACGATTTAAATGAATCGGGTTGATACTGTAATATATTTTTATTGTCTAGTCAACCAGAAAGGTGAAATATGAAAAAAAATGTGAATAGGGGCCATCCTGTATGCAGGAACAAAAATGCAGTGGGTAAAAACGTCGATTATTTATATCATTCTCGACAATCAACCACCGCAATGACCGCCTACCCTGGCTGTTTGCCTGAACCGATAACAGGACCACAGACAGCAGCTTAAACGAACGACGATAAATAAAAAAAAATAGTTGGTGGAAAACGACCCTCCATTCTGAACATAATATATTATGTAACGAACAAGATAAAAGAACAAAGCAACAGACGTATGTTTGTATAAACGTTTCCTTTTTGAATGAGAAAAAAAAACAAAACACAAGCAAAAGTATTTAATGTTCTAAAATCTAAGTACCACTGCCAGCATGTAAAATAGAGAGAAAATTGAATAAAATCGAATAAAAAAATAATAAAGGACATTTACTATCCAACTTATGTGTTGTGTTGATCAGTTTGTGTGCGAGCGTGTGAGTGAATATATTGTTGGGCGGGGCTCTCTCTCCTGTGTATCTATCTCTATCTTCCTTCCTCTCTCGGTCGACTACTCGCGGTAAAAGGGCCACTGCCCGACTGACCTAGTTTCGCGGGGGCGAAGACACCGACACGTCAACTTGAATAAAACCGAATGACTGCACCGACCTAAAAATCCCCTTCTCTCCCCTTATATACTAACTACGTATTATTATCCGCCATACTATTAAAAAGGAAATAAAGATAAATAGTACGATAATTGAATTAATTAAACACGGCATTCGATACGGGAAAATAGAAAACGAAAAATCCAAATCGAAAAATTCGCAATAGGTATCGATTTTAAAATGTGAACGAAGGAAAAAAAGAATCGCATCGGGAAGTTGTTCGTAAACGAGCAATCGCACAATTATAGATACATAAAGCGAACGATGTGTTCCCTTCGAACTCTGTTCTTCCTTTTTCGAACGTGATTGTTATTTATATTATATAATGTTTAAGAGGTAATGGAGCAAATGAGACACACGAATAGAGAAATTGAATGATTTTCTTGTTTCTAGTCCTAAAATAAGGCAGAAATACACACCATTTATGCAAATTTTACATTTTCAGCCAAATAGACGAGAATTTACAATCTTTTTTAAGTATGTAATTCGTAATTCACTCTGTATATGAGTATATTTGAAAAATCTTGGACTCTTTGCACAACTTTACACCAGTGCGTCTTATAGTCATTTTAATGTTACTTCCTCTGTTGTAAAATTTGCTTGTCACGTCACAATACAACTTCAGTTAAGTGTTTGTTGATACTTTTGCTGCAAATGCTTTTTTGAAGTTGAAACCCAACAGATATTTTTATTTAAATATACGAAGGAGCAAAATATAAATATATTAACAAGGTTTACTACCGCCACTATTCACCCATGCGGTGAATTCGCGGCCAGAATCCGTACCTTGAACTACAAACTAGAAGCCATCTCTACGTTAATGGGTGAAACGCCTGAATATGGGCGAAAAACATCCACATTCGCATTCACCGGTGTTCGTGGCGTAAGTCTGGAGCGGCCCTCAAATGATGTGGCATTTCTTGAAAAAATAATTGAGAAATGCGAGCTAATTCTTAATAATTTCCCACTTTTAATTTGCCATGTAATAAATGTTTTTAAAAAAATCAGAGAATTTTTCTATGAAACCAATGTTTTTAACAGATTTAATAGAGTTTGCCATTTCATAATAATTTGAAGAAAAAAAGTATGAAAAGCAATTAAGTGCGGAAAATGTCCTCTAGGTGATGACCGTTTTTGTCTCTGCACTCCTCCAGACGAGTAGTTAAGTTCTCCATACATCTTTGTAACATATTGGCCGGAATCGCACGAATTTCACGGGTGATAGCAGCAGAAAGGTTCTGCAAGCGTGAAAAGACGGGCCTTAAGTCTTTTCATCGACAACCCTCGTACGCTTGCAGAACCCCCACAGGTAGTAGCCGTAGGGGGACAGGTCAGGTGGTCGTGGAGATCACTCGATGTCCCGGCGCAGCGAAATGAGTGGCCTTGGGAATAGCTGCCTTAACAAAGCCACAGACTTCCTCTAAGTATGACAAGTTGCCCTGTTCTGTTTGAAAAATACCCTTCGAATGGGAATACGACGTCTTCTCAGCTCGGGAAGAAGATGTATGGACAACTTGACAACTCGTCTGGAGAAGTACAGAGATAAAAACGGTCATGCTGAAGAAGATATGATTTCTATATGTTTATACACTTAGAGCACGAACACATTCAGCTAAGTTCGTTTGTGTATTTTGAAGCATTTTACTGACATTTTCGAAAGTAAATAAAACCAAAGTAATAATTGGAGAGACGACTTGCACAGAATTTAGCATCTACCAGCTTCGTTCTAACAAGCGAGGCAGTAATGTTAGGTTGCAATTCCCTCACAATTTCAGAATTAACTAATGGGATTGTTTGCTCCTGCCTTACGATTTGCATATCAGTCTTTATTTAGTTTTTTGTTTTCGACTTTCTTCAAGTAATAACATTCCTTATCATATCAACAGAACATCCAAAAAGAATTTGTTTAAATGTATAGCTTTTCCCATTACTTGGCAATTCGTTGATTACGTTTCGCTCAGTGGAAATGCATTGATGTCTGCCGTCCACTTTGATCATGTAAATTTGCAAAAAAAATGAAAGTAACAACCCTGCTGTATAATGCTACTGGATCTACAACACGTCAACACCAATTTTTTTCCTCATTTTTTTTTCTGTTATTGAGTACTCTGACTAAGAAAAAAATACTAGATAATTGCTAACATCTTTACTTTTTGTAATTTACAGTTTTATTATTTTGACTAAAAAATACAAGAAAATCACTACAAAACTACTAAAATTTTTATTCAACACTATGAAATGATCTTTTATATGATTTCCTTGAAAGATCTCGTTGCAAGCTCCAACAGTAGTTGGCCATCATATAGGAGTCCCACCTCCTTGATAACGCTCTTCCATTTTCCGTATGTCTTAATGAAACCTTTCACCCTGTTCTTCACTAAAATCGCCTAGATTTTCTGGTAATCGCTCTAAATGTGTGTGCAAGAAGTGGATTTATATACTCATGTTGCACCCCAGTTCTTGCAATTTCGATAGCATGCACTCAACAAGCTCGATATATTTGTAGAACTTCTTGTTAGTTGTAACCAAAATAAATGTATTCCAAGCTTTTAATTCGACTTCATTAATTGATTTGACAAAATCGGGATCTTGCACGAGTTTCCTAATTTGTGGTCCATCAAATATACCTTCTTTTAATTTCTCGGTACTTAATCCTGGAAACTTGCGCGAGAGAAAATTAAAAAATTCGCCACTTTTGTTAATGGCCTTCACAAACTGTTTTCTTTATGTCGAGTTTAATATGAAGTGGTGGAAGTATGATACGATCTCGGTTAACTAGCACGTTTATAACATTTTTTGTACCAACTTCCAGCTCCTCTCGCACCGGCCAAACTTTTTGTGACCAATGGCGTTGCTTGTCTCGACTGTCCCAGAGACATATAAAACAAGGGAACATTGTGTATCCACCTTGTCGACCTAGAAGGAAGTTAACCATTTTCAAGTCAACACAAATGGCCCAGTTGTGGTCTTGATACTTAATTTTTTCCATTACTTTAGAAATATTTGTGTACTCTTCTTTCAAAGTCGTCGAATGTGCAATTGGTACAGATCCATACTTGTTACCGTTATGAAGTAAAACACATTTTAAGCTTCTTTTGCTGCTCTCTATAAAAAGACGCCAGTCACTAGGTTCGTATGTTTGTAAACCCATCTGTTGCAAAATACCTCTAATATCATTACAAAAAACTAACTCTTTAGAAAAATACGGTAACAGATTCTTTTGTCGGGTGCGATAAAAAGTAATGTTGGTTTCCGGACTAAGACATTTTTTGTAAACGAACAATCAGGATTATGCAAACAATGTCTTCTTGACGAAGCTATATCTAAAATAAGAAGAAAATATATCTTAGTGTCCGTCGAAACATAAAAATCAATACAAAATTGGTAAATGCCGGTAGTAATCTCTAACTCAAAAACAAAAGCTGTTAGAGAAACACTGTTGGCGTATTCATAAAATGCACACCGAACTGAGGTAGAAACAAAAAAAAAACATCAAAGGAAATGATACATATAAACCAAAGCTATCTATAAGACAAATTTTTGTTCAAAGAGTTCATTATGGAATATAGTGGTTTGGATGCTAAAGAAATTGCAAAATTGTTCTAAAGTCAATTTAGTTCCATATCCTATTTGAAATCAACTTCCGAAGCGTTGTCAAATTAAAGTGAAAAAGGTGTAAATTCAACTATTTGGCTGTGTTGGACATTGCGTTTCTTAATTTTCGAAATACGAAACCCTTCAGTCATTACGTTATAGAATCAATTTCCCTTGTATTAATTCCTCGGGACAATACGCAATATTTGTATTTACAGTTATTGAATTAAAGAAAAAAACTAAACCACCTCTGCCACATTAAAAATCCCCATTCCCTGTCTCTCCCTAACACAAGCTCCCCACTCCAGTTGTGTGGTTCCGTCGCTTGAACATGTCGGCATAATTGGAATCACTTTTATACGTATGAACAAGTTAAGTAATTTAGGAATAAATTAATTGTTTTCGGAAGCGTGGAAACTACCATAAATAATAAGTATAAATAAAATACGGTAAACGCGTTTTTTGGACAATTTTTCACGCATCACGCACATTTCGAAGAAAACATTTTTTCTGCGACGATATTTCCGTTGTCTTTTGCGTTCTCCTCGGATATATGAACGTGTATATTTAGGATTTTTTGTCCTGTGTTTCATCTGATTTGTTATAATGAACCATCATACATATATTAGGAAGACCACACATAATAAATGACATTTTAAATTGATCGAATCGTTTTTTTAAGAACAATTATCGATGTTTTATATGACGATCAGTATGTTATTATTTTTTAATTAAATATTTGTTAACAAATAAACAATTAATGACTTTTATTTAAGCGTTTTTATTTCATATATCCTCACACCCATCAAATATCACTATCCAAATACATACCAGCTAACCAGTCAAGTTTGTACCTAAAAGAGAAGGTGTTCATATCGAGATTCTTGTAATCTGTACTAATAAAATCCGACTGCAATTAACTGAAATATAGGAAAATAGAAAATCATTACTAGAGAAATGCCCAAGTGGTATAGAAATCATATTAATGATCTAATGCTTTAGTAAATAGTTCACTTACAAGTTTCAAGTCTTTAAACTAACTTAAACTATCTTTTCCTCAACGAATGACTAACATAAGTAATAATACCTATTTTATTATTTTTTAAATAGAAAAGATAGGAACGTCCTTAGGCGAAGATTAGCTTCTTCCACTTAACCTAAAATATGACTTGACTTATATTTCTCCATTCTGTCGTATTTTGTTAAAATAGATCAAGTATATCCAGATTTTGATGTCAGAAAGATGGTAAACTATATACTGGTATTCCCATTTATGCAGTTAATTGTCCAAAAAAGAATATGCAGCATTATTATGGTATTAGATCATCATCTTTTAATAAGCTACTAAATAAATTGAGTCTTTAAAAGGTAAGTGTTTTTAGTTGGTGTTCGATTACGCTGGAAATATTCATCTGCGTCTGGGTCAAGCACGGCTTCATTTAAATTTTTAACAAGTAATAGACGAAATTGGCCAAAATTATGCATACCATTAGGCTAATGACAGTTATAATATCCATTTTTTAAAAGTGCAAAATCTATAGGCTATAAATAATTTTCTTGCTGTATGGTAGCAAGACAATCAAAGCAATTCCTTAGCCGTGTGTGGGCTAAAACAAATATTTCGAATATGTTTGATATAATGATAATTCCTCGTTGAACATACGAGCTGAATTATGTTCCCCGACTCAGTTAACGTAAGGATTTTATAATTAAACATTTCAAGCCCTGATGAAGACACGATTAGTGTCAAAAATATTTGGCAATAAAGAAATAAATTAATTCAATGTCAGCGTTTTCTATCCCTTGCTGAATTCTTGAAACACAGTGGATAAAAGACTAGTTTCTAATGATAATTCCTTTTGAAATTAAATATGCTCGAGCTAGCAAACCAGTATAATATTAATGCCTAAAATAATCAATTAAGAGTGTTGGTTTAGCTCTACATAATTCTCAAAAGATCTACTGTCCAGTCAAAAAAAAGACTTTGGAATTAACTGATGGCAGATGTATAGGGTGTTCCATGACCTGATTGCAACGGATTAAGGATATACTGCCGAGTAAATTTCAAGTTTAAAATGTCTAATGAACATAAGCCCAACACTTCTTCGTAAATGAGCTATAAGCTTTGATGTTTTAGATAACCTTACTAATGCAGGGGATTAGGTACCGCTGTTCATTTCGTCGTGGTAGTTGTGATTTATCATTCATCAGTACCATTATTATATTAAGAAAAACAAGCAGGCTTTCTGCAGCTACTTCTGAAGATCACGTCCAACAAGAACTCGCTCAAGAAGAACCATATTCAAGAAAAATTTCTGGTGTAATATTATTGACGACCGTCTTATTGGTGCGTTTATAATCGAAGAACGTCTCACGGCCCTTCATTATTTATTTTTCCTGGAAAATTACCTTCCAACATTACTGAATGACGTTCTTCTTAATGTAAGATGACGAATGTGGATACAGCATGATGGTGCACCTCCACACTTTAAGTAACAGATTCCCTTAATTAAAATATACGAATCGCTGGATTCGAAGAGATGCAGTAGTTGTTTGGCCAGCAAGGTCACCAGACTTAAATCCCCTAGATTATTTGTTATGGGAAATGCTGAAGATTTTGGTTAATGCCGAAGCACCCTAAAACAAAGAACAACTTGTTGCTAGGATTATGTACGCCGCACAAACTCTGCGTGCTGATCCTAAAACTATTAGCAGAGCTACTTCTTAAATTCTAAGAAGAGCTAGACCATGTATACAGCAGTTGGGTGGACGTTTTGAGCAACTAGTTTAATAAGGCCACTTCTTTTTAAATGACTTTCAATGAGATTTTCTTTGCAGCGATTTAAAATACCTGCATTGAATATCTAAAACTTCAAGTGCTGGTAGCTCAGTTACGACAGAATTTTGGGCATATGTTCTCATCAGATATTTTTAACTTGAAATTGCAGCAGTACAACATACTGTAGCTGTGGCAGGCATGTCATTAAACATCCGACAGCGTTGAGGGTTCAGCATTGCTATCTTTGCTATAATTGAAGCTATGAAGTTGGTTAAACTAAGTATTCTTCGTTCTGATTGAGATGGTGAAAACAGAAAAACAATTAAGTACTTCGTTTCCGAAATATTCACAAAAATACGTTTTCTGTTTAAATGGAAAACCTGTATATTTTCTCATATTTTAAAATAAAGTATTGTTAACAAGAAATTGTTGGCACACAATTAGTAAACAAATTAACTTTTAATAATTGTTACAACAGCATTCAAATAGGCAATAATAAATAGGAAAGCAGTAAGAAATTTTACATTGCACACTAAAAAGCGATAAAACAATTTAACTACAAGCTTAAAACTATATAAAGCAATAGAAAATAAAAAAAATATGTTCATTTGTCTATCCTAGTAAATATGCAAAAGTATTGCCATTTTCCTCCGCACATTTTCGAGCTCTCCTCATAACACTTCTTGTCGCTTTGAGGATAATTCTGCCAAAAACATTTTTCTTTAAAGTGTTGAGTTTTGGTCCGAAGCTCCATTTTATTTCGATACTGTTGTTTATAAGCACTCTTTCGCACAACTCCATACATTAAATTCTAAAGGGGTTAAGTCAACGAATCGTCCAAGCCAACGAATTGTATTATTAATCGATCCATTATTCCATCTATCTATCTATTATTCTTGTATTTTGTAGTTTCGAAATAATCATGAATAAACGCCAGATCCTGTTGGAAATGAATGCGCAAGTAGTAAACTAACATTGCGTTTTCTACAAAATCTTCAAGAACTGGCGCTAATAGTTCAACTTAGCGTTCACCAGTCAAGATATCCTGATAAACAATAGGACCAATAATGTATGGACCTGGAGATTACGTGGATCCACTCTCAATGGAACAGACCATCCATTTGTCTGCTTCAATTAAGTTCATTCTTTTTATTAACAATCTAATGCTAATACTTGAATTAAAAAGAAATCGATTCGTCAGACCACAGAATGACCGTAAGGAAGCGAATTAAGTAGTTCGTAACCTGTTACAGAAAGTTATTCTTCTTTAAGCGGCTCCTGATAATAAAGTGAATTGAATTTATGTTCCTTTTTAAATGATTTGTGCTTTAGGCCTCTTTGCGATCAATTCTCGCGTAATGCCTCTAATAAACTATTCGGGAATGTTTCAAAATGAGCTGACAGTTCTGTTTCTGCGTCCAATGTGAAAGATTTGTTTTCTCTGCGGTTCTAAAATGCGGATTCATTATTTCGCAACATTCTGTATGAACGCAGGAGGTATGACCTATTTGGTACTGAACGTTCTGGAAATTATAATACGGTAATGCGTCTACCAAATTTTTTCTACAAATCAGACCTAACATATCACACTTTTCAAAATGAGTTAACTTTGAGTACTTTAAACTTATAAGCAATTATTAATTACTTTCTTGGACACAAGAAAAACGCAAAAAAAATTATTTGACATGTACTAGGAAAATGTAGGAAAACATTTGTGTGATCATTTATTCCTCAAGACTTTGTACTTGCACATGATTCTAACAATTATCATTTGCTTTCATTTACTTATTTTTAGAATTACAATAGTAATGTTGTTATGTAGTGTGTAATGTTGTATAATAGTGATGTTGTTCATAATATAATTTTTTTTCAAAATGTGTAAAAATATGCAGGGTGTTTAAAAAATACAGGGATTAAAAAAAATTTCTCAGAAACGATCTAGGATCTGTTACTAAGGTACATTTGTGAATTATAGACAGACTACTTTATTTATCGAAATCAAACATACACTAAGTAAAAGCCTGAACTGTTAGCTACTTTTCAACATAATCGTCGCCAATGTTAAGGCACTTATCCCAGCGAGGCATAAGCTTCTCTAAACTAGAGATGGCTGCGAAATCGCATACCTGATATTTTGATCCTGCTCCGAAGCTCGGAGCAGAAAGAGCAGGTTCCTGTTGGCCATATAATCTGCTCCTGCTCCGCGAACTGCTCCG
>JARFOC010000493.1:225236-266285 GCA_031763485.1 Osmoderma eremita
AACCTAATGTAGAGTGATACAATAGGCCTCAAGGCCGCAGTGTTAAGTCTCTGCATTAGGATACAAACAACAACAAAACAACACTATTTGAAACATATATTTATATGAACTTTCTTATTTCGTGCTAGAGAACGCATCCCCAAAAAAGTGTCGTGAAATTCTGAAATAACCTGTAAATATGTGCTATACTTCTGCCCGACTTCTTTTTGTCATATTCCTCATCTTCAAACAATATTACTGTTAATTGCACCGAACCCGGGATAAAACCCAGTCTATCGTTGCTACCCTGCGTTATCATCACCGGCTAATGAGCAAGTCCTGAATTATGTATAAAACACACATCACCTCTTCGTGCTTAATTACCATCCCAAACGTGGTACGCCACTTACCACGTAGCTACCCACCTAGCCATCGTCACTTCGTTAATCGTGACAGCGGGCAGCTCACCAGTTCTGCATAAAAATTACCAGCGCGAAATAGCCGCAACGTATCTAGTAGGTACGTAGTACGTACCTACATAGATGATACAATGCGGTACATCAACGTATAGGTAGCAAGTAAATTTGAATCTGCTGACTGGAGCACTCTGTGCCGCACCGTTTCGTCTGCCCGCAGCCCGGCGGTATGTTCTCTCACGGTCGGGAGATAGCAGGATCCCGGCGGTGCATGCCTTATCGCTGGCCATATTTCCTGCGCGCCCGTCGCTCCGTGGGCTTGGTAAACACACGGAGCGCAGGCGGGCGAAGGGGACCGGAATTCGCGAGAAAATTATACTGGAGTGAATTATATTCGTTGGTGACGAGCGGGGCGTGGGAGGCGGTGGAAGTGGTATGGAAGGAGAAGGAAGAATACAATTCAGTGCTTGCTTTTGGAAGGAGAAAACGTGTAATGCGGAAAAGCAGACTTCGCGGAAGTTCATCATGAAAAAACAAACGAGCAATAAAAAATTTTTTTGCCGGTGTCATGACGCGCGAGAATTTGAACAAAAGTCATAACTTGCATGGAATTGCTAATCTATTTACCTAAAGGTGAAATGCGCAACATTTAGAGATGCCATGCTAAAAACTGGATCGTATGGTTTGTGTCCGCACTGTATTTCCCCGTATTGATTTGATTTTAATACATCGAACACGGAGAAAGATGTGAATGAATTACATTTCATTATTTCATGCAATAATTGCGTGCAGAAAAAAAGTAATTTTGACGGTGCTAAATCCAGATAATAGGCCGGGTCAACCAATTCAGAGCCAATTTTATTAACTTTTTGCAGTGGAACCAACGACTTGTGATCAGGAGCGTTGGCTAGCATAGCACATAGCACCTTGGTAAGTTTTCCCGGCAGTTTTTAGGTAGCAACTCATTGTCAGTATAATCAGCTCGCTTGATAATTCTACTTTGTTCCAAATAATCTATCAGAATTATCCCAGAAAACTGAAACAGGGACCTTTGAACACGGAATTTCCTGGGTCGTGGAGAACCAGGATTCTTCCACTCTTTGAATTGCTCTTTAGTTTCCGGCACATAGTGTTGGACCCATGTTTCGTCCATAGTAACAAGACAATAAAAAAATTTGAGGAATCTACTTCAAAACGCAGGCGTCGTGGTTTTTGGAACCATTTTCGAGCAGATCTTTCTCATTCCCAATTCATTGATCAAAACTTGATGAACAGTGATGTGAGGCAAATTCGACTGTTCCCCGATCATTCTGACCGTCAACCGACGATCTGAACGCACATGATCGCGGATTTTGTCGACATTGCCATTGGTTCTTGGAGTTGAAGGCCCAAGTCTGAAGCAAAATCTGATAGCACACCGTTGCTCTAAATTAATGTCTTTCATTTGTAGAACGCACTATGAAAACCGAGTTCACGGAAAAAGCGACAACGGACAACCAAATGACTTAATCGAGTTCAAACTTTCACTGAACGGGTATTACAATGTCCACTTGTTGCCCCTCCATGTCCCGTGCTTCCCGTGTTGCCATATCAAACGCTACGTTATCAGTCTCATTATTTAATTTACACACCTTGTATATAGACAATTCAAGTTTATTGCGATTTTATGAATTTCTTTCACCTATTTCTGTCTTGTGCAAGTTATCTGGCTTCTGCTATTAATCTATTTCTCTTTGTTATTAATATGTTACGCTATCATGTTATCTGTCTTCCATCTAGTCTAGACTTTCGTTCATGATTTCTGCTGTTATCCATTATGTTCCCAGGTATTTATATATTCTAAATGTAATTATTATTATTATTTAAATTGGATTACTTGTTCAATTTTTGCTCCTCTTATTTATATGCATGTTCTTTTTTATCTTTAACTACCATCAACGCGCGTCTGTAATGATTTTTTGTTCAGTTTTCTTAAACCTTCGCTATATTTTATTTTATTTTTATCTTTAACTCAACATAACACGGTGCAATCGTGGAAACCCTTATTGCAGAATAATCTCGTTTACAAATAATACAAGCCTTCTCTAGTATTTTGTTTGTAAAAGTAAATGATTACGTATTTGTGCATCAAGGGCACAAAATTGATCTTTTTCGCCTGAGTCTGTGTCATCTAGTGGCGGCGTAGTCGACCACATCATTTGGGTGACTTACCAATAATTGTAATAGAAAAAACCTGACATTGCTTGCTATTCAGACTTTTTATTCAGACAAGGCCTAGCTCTGAGGCATGTAGCAACATCTCTTTTTTCCATTCTTATTTTCCAACAATCGTTTAGTATGGATTTTCGTACGTTAAAACAAAACGTTGACAAATACATAGAAAGTATTCTCTCTTAGGTGCAGTGATATGTCGAAATTAACTTTGGTGTCAAATTATTGAATTATTTTGTAATTTCTTTATTCGCTTATTAAATAAATTACCAGGTGGCGCAACGACAGCCACGACAGCGTGCAAAAGGAACAAGGTTTCTTAAGTATATTACTACAAGAAAACTACCGTATCTGGTAAGGGCATCCGAAACAGTTTGAATGTGGTCACTGCTTGAACCATGTAAATCTCAAGATAAAGGGAAAAGATTTGGTGGTTATTTTAAATTTTAATATGATTCAAAAATATATAATATACAAATACTATAAAATTTCCTATTACATTTAACAAAAACATTAATAGTATTAATAATTTAGGGAAATTTATTCACGGTAGAACACTGAAAAATATGCCTGTCTTCTATGATATAGGCATATAATTGTAGCGTACAAAATAATAAGACTATCAAATAAAGGTCATCAAGGATTCCATATTGATAAAATGTATAAAAACACAGAGATATAATACAAAATATTGTATAATAGTATAGAAACATACCATTACCACCGATACTAAAAGGTCCCAGAGCGCTGACGTCACACGTCTGCTACGTCGGCATTTATGAGAGTGGGAAGCAAGCCGGCGAGGTATAAGGTTAGACCAATTCGCATGCAAGTATTTGTTTCATTAAATTTCAATTATTAGTAGTTCCAAGTTCTACTTTTCATGTTATTTGTTGCGATGGTTTATACGTGTTATGTCATTGTTGTGTCTGGTTGTCGCGGTAATTATAAAAGAAAAGGTCCGAAGGCGCACACATTTTAGTCTCCAAATTCAATCATTGTTAACTCTAAAATCGCAAATCTTTGGTAACATACGGATCCGACGGGTGTACAAAAAAAATTATTCACCTGATAACATGGGAGATCATTCATTTAATCCTAACATTATAATCGAAGAAACCGATATAAACCAAGTAAGTAACGATATGTCCCTAATCATATATTTGACGGATAATTGCTACATTATAAGAGAAATTAAATACAAATTCGGTAAACAAATTTTAATAATGAATGACGAACTAGTTGTTGAAGATAACTACCTCTATAAATAGTTTAAGTCCAGCAAAATTTTAGAGATTTCATTGTCCAAATAGTTTTGTAGTTTTGTATATTATACTTAACAAAATTCTTTTCGAATTTGACGATTGTTTCTTAACTGTTTATAATAAGCGTGCGTTTTTAAATCATTAACATTTTAAAATAAATTTTTAGAAATGGACTTTTGTCTCATGATAATAAATGTACTATTCATTCTACTGAATAGTAATAAGCTGACTACAAACACTTTACTTAAAAATTACCGTGGAGAAACCAATGATTGATTGGGTAAAAGTTTAACAATAAAAAATGAGGAACATTTACCAGTTAATGAATCTGTTCTTAAATCTGGACAAACACTTACGTATATGTATTTTATATCTAATAAAGTCACTAGTTCCGAAATTTGCTATATTCAAAATTATAGTCGATTCTTGCTTTGAAATTTCGATAAAATCGAATGCGATGCGACGAATTGCTCAGTTGACGACAGACACCCTCTTTCAACCGCAGGCCCTTCAAAACAATACCAAACACCTACCGATGGTGACGTCACCCATTAGCACTGCGACCTTGTCCTTTCGGTGGTAAGTGGTTGACGTATTACTCACCTACTATGGTTCATACTGATATTCTTGATCTGCTCCTCCAATTTTGTTATTCGATCACTGCAACGTGATTTTTCCGTGATCACTTGGAATGGGTTCTGGAAAGAATACAATTGTATAATACAGATGCTCACTTAACGACTGTTTGGATTTCATAACTAATTTCAATCCAGAAGCGAGAATGAAATCGGTTTTTAAAAATTGTAATTGACTCATTACTGGGTAATTATGGATCTGACAAATAAGGTCCTCGTGTAGCCATCGATTCGCCTAACAACCAAGAGGTACCAAACGGAATTTAGTTAATATGTATAATCATAATGAAATTTTATTCATAATAACAGAAATTTTGTATTGATTATCGCTAATACCTATGTATATAATCACAACGCATTTCTCAAAACTTGTTCAAATTTGCAAAAACTATCCTAACTGGCATGATCTACTATAAATTAAATCGAGCAGTGATTTGCTTTCTCGGAATACATTCGGAGTAATATTAACTACCGAAGCTAAGTAACTAGAAGATGTTGGAGGATCTTCGAACGAGAACGCTTTCTACAATTTTATGGCCTTACTAAAATATTCTCCCTTTCATCACAATTCATGGCTAGTAAACCAGCGACACGATAAAAATAAAATAGAATTTATTTGATTAACACGTGTTCAACGAAAACTTATTGAATAATCCGGGCGAGACGTTACAAAATCCCCGAAAAACTCCTAACAACACCGTCCTACGTAAATAATCACTTATAAATGCTAAGGCGATTTCGTAATCTTTATTGCTGGCTCACTTTTCGCCTTTAATGGTATATCTATTATCGTCATTTATGTGTATTATATTGCGTTTCATATATTAATTAAGTGCCAGAATATATATGTACCGCTGTGATGTAAGTGGAATATAATTTGGTGATTTCGCAAAATGTATATCAACGCTGTCATTATTGTATGTGAAGAAATCTACTGCATATACTGCTTAGGTGACCATGAAGACCGATTAATTGCCTCCAACATCAGCACATTTTCACAGTCACTACTTACATTATCTAGTACTTCAAAAGGAAAAAAAGAGTAAGCTTAGATGTGTTAAGAAGATAATGTGTCTTCTCAGAGACTATATTAGATGCGCAAGCAAACCTGTTTCTAGGTTTACTGCTTGCTGGCTATTCGTTATAGGTACTAATAATGTGAGTGTTTTTTTCTTCCACATAATTGTAGTGTAAATAATTTATATTGGTACAGTTCGCTTACGGTAGAGCGAGATACTAATGTGAATATTTTTTTCTGCTACTTGTATCGTATTGTTCTTTGTAAAAAAATGGGTAATTTGCTTTCAATTTTTCGTGTAGGTCCGCGAATGATTTGGTTCAAGAACATAATAATAATAATATTAATAATTACATAGACACATTTTGTGTGTGTAACAAGTTAACGAGCAAAATTAAATTGTTGAAAAGATAAAAAGAAATAAAGATAGCTGGACTTGAATAGTATGGTAACTATAGACCGGCTCAACCTCCGAATGCAGTACACGGTTTATAAGAATTCGATACACGGTTGCCAAATTGCCGAATAAGCTATACATTATTACTTCCGGTTCCATTATTTGGGTTTCTGACAGTTAAAATGCATATTTTGAGGAGGAGTAAAATATATAAAAACATTTTTTTTTTTTAAGAATCAGTGAAAAAGCTCAATTTTATTTATTATTTCTCAACATTAACATAATTTACATTTCGAACATTTATTTAGGAATTGGGGCATCATACAATTTATTAAATTTAAAGTAAAATATATAATCCTTTAACAAATAATAATATCCACTTTTGCAACAAAAATAGGTGGAATCATACAAATTCCACATATAATACAATAATATTTAAGAAAGGAATAGCAATTCCACACACATATGTCTTGTGTCAACTTTTAGTCAGTCGATGAATCGGTTTGATCTTCAGATGATGACGAATCTGTTACATGAATAATAAATTCTTCAAAGTCATCTTGCAAATTATCCGCTATCCGCATTTCCTTTTCAATATTTTTTACATGCTTGATGTAATTTTACCAATTATCAACTGCTACAGTGCTATATGATCTTCGAATTTATTCCTCCATATTTTCATCTAGGATCATCAGCATTGAAAGCAGCAAAAATTGCATTTAATGTAGGTGGCATATTCTGTATAAAAAAACTATACATTTTACGTCGAATAGGTGCTTGTGTGTTCTCATCATATGTTTGTAATCGGTCATTTAGTTGTATGCCTTTCCTTTTCTTGTTTTTTTTTTTTGGACTTGATAATGAACCAGTTTGTTGCTCCTGTTTTATATTATATATTGTACGCTCTGAGCAACCCAAAGCTTTTCTTGCTTCTTGAACAGCAGCACTCACATTCATAGTTTTATTAAAATAATTTAAAGCATTTGCAATCATACATTTCTCCTTCAGGCTAAATTTTCTCTCTTACGCCGTTTTCTCCCTACAGGCTCTATTAATGCAGTGAAAACTGTAATTAAATGTGTAGGTTATAACATTTCTAAAAAATCAAGAAAAATATCCATATTACCCTGTGCACGCTAGAAAAAGATGGAAGCGTTCTGGAAAGAACGATTTGTACAACTATATATAAAAAAATTAACGTGTAATTTAACTAAAAATATTTTAAAACTACGACGATATCGATTGACAGGAGTTGACGCTAATAGGCAGATAGATAGGTACTTTGCCGACGCCGACATATGTAAATAAGTTGCAACATAGCAATCGGAAGTGAAGATAGCGCTAATGACAGCAAGCAAGGATAGTAAGAGATAAAAGTTGCTATTATATCCCATACCGCATACAGAGGTTAAGACAATCTATAGATCATCGACATACATTAATTCAGCGACATATAAATATTGCAGTTGTCTTATTCCTGCCATGGCACCTTTCAACTTTGCACGTCAGTTTTTTGTTATCTTATCCAGAAAGATAACAAACAGTAGCGGACTGAGTGCTCCTCCCTGTCTTATTCCGGAGCACGTAACAAATTCTTTACTGCACATATTAGGGTTCTTATCACATTCCTTGTCAACATGTAGTTGCTTTTGGTCGCTGTTAACAGTCTATTACCAATATGTCTCCGTTTTAATATATCCCAGATCATTTCCCTTGGGGCATTGTCAAAGGCATTTTCAAGATCCACAAAACACATTTATTAATGAATTTTAAATAATTCGAATATTTGTTCCTCTTTACGTCAAGTTGACCCAAGCCGGGCAACTTCTGAATGACAATTATTTGACAATTGAAAAATTAATTATAATTTGACTTAATAAAAAAAGAATGAAAATTATTAGAATATCAAAAAAAAAGAGTTTTGAAAATATTGCGTTAATAAATATGTACAAATAATTCGATGCATAAAGTAAATTGGCAAATATCTTAACTACCGTTGGTATGTCTGTGTATGTATTATGTTCTACCATGTTCTTTCTCGTATTTAAGTTTTGTTACGGTTTGTGTTAAAACTATGCTCATGCTCTTTGTTTTTCATTTACCATTGCTATCATTACCAGAACAGAATTCTACAGAACTTGTTTTCCATTCCAACTTAAATTGGATATTTCTGAAATCTATGACGATTCCTTGGCATTTATATTCAATTATTCCTTAAAACCGTGTACAATACATAACATCGTTCATCTGAAGCAGATTCAATATTTATCCAGAGATAACTTTTAATACAAAGCAAACATGTCGTTAATTTGGAGATCCACCACCATTATTAATACATCTATTACACCCAGAAAACCAAACATAATGGAGTCGACCCCTATAATTCGCCTTTAACGCAATTCTATACCGAAACATTATTAGCATTCTTCGTCTCTCTGGTGCGGTGATCTATATACGTTCTTTGCTAGGCGCACATTAAAATCTCATAACGATCCACCCAATCCTAATCCTTTCTACAATAAGGAAATCTGCTGCTGTGGTACTACGCTGATCGCCGCGAAATGGACTCCGCACCACGCGGATTCTCTCGATTCCTACTCGGTCGTCGAAGCCATCTCCTTAATTGCCTTAATGGAGGGTTTTAATCCGGAATGACCGTCTACTAGGACGCGGACGGGGTTTTCTCGGTTAACCTCGTCGCTTGCTCGAACCTCCATTAGGCCAATTTAGTTGTTTGCGCGGCCATGGTCGCAGACGGTGCCTTCTCCGCCCTAAGCCGGTATCGTATTACACCCTGATGCGATGCCGGTACACTTTTGGGTAGTAGAAGTAGTATGGAGTAGGTATTAGATGTTGGATGAGTAACGTTAAAGAAGGGGCCACGAAACGCTTTTAAAATGGCGGATAAGCTTTCGTTATGGAGATTCAGAGAAATCCATATGGTTTTAGACGTTTTCTTTTTATTGGAAATTGAAAAATTGGGTGTTCGCATCTTCGAGTAGGTAAGACTACCCTTGGCTGGTCGGTGAGTTTTAAGTATGAGTCAGTGTTCCTAACCTATGGGTCGCAAACTTGGGCGTCATGACTTCCAAGATGGGTCCGGAGCATTACCTACTTCTTTTTCGATAAAGGTTTCTTTTGTATCTAGGAAATCTTCCCCGTTTTTAGATGTTGAAACGGGATTAGTTTATATACTTTTTTGATAATCTTTTGCAGAATTCCAGTTATTTCAAATATTGAAATATCCCTTAGAAGGAACTGGTTATTGAAATTTCTGTCTTTAAGTTAAATTTTCCAATAAAAACTTTTGCCTGATCAATAATTCACAATTTCAATGTAACATCCTTAATGAAATGGATAGGGGAAGGTCGTCTAGTATCGGACACCGCATTGTCTCGGACAAAGTGTGTTTCGGATAACTGCCGCTCGCGGCAACACCTGTACTGTCATTGCAGTGATGACGCGGGAGATACATATATTAGTGGTAGCCATATTGGATCGCGTCAACGCTCTGCTTAGTAGTGGCGTCAAGTTTTCTGCTTTTTGTGTTGTATTGCGTGCATGAAGGTAAATTTTGATTGATACAGCTTTCTTGAAAGTAAATATAGTTGTGTTTTAATTATTTTGGTAGCAATAAAAGCTATTGTTTATTAAATTATGAGAATGAAATCAGGTTTGGCTTAATGGTATATGATTGACAGTAAAGTTTGCATAGCATGTTAGTCGGGTTGTATCTGACAAACGCATAGAGGGTTGTATCGGACAAAATTCACAGTGGATGAGACAAAATCCCAACATCAAGATCACTCTGAAGTATAAGGCCGGTTTAGTAAATACAGCCTTCTCAAAAATTTGTAGGGTGGAGTTGGCAAAGTCGGGGTTCACATGTACTGGAATTTGCTCACTGAATCGCAATATTTTCAGTGATTTAGATTTTGCCCCTTCACTTAATAAGAATAATGAGTTACAAGACTCCAACGGCTCCGTTACACCACCAACGACTGCAGGTGGTCCTGCATCGTCTAAAATCAGCAGACTTGGGCCCTCGTTTATGACGACCTTACCTGGCCTCCCACCTACCACGGCCTTACCTGGCCCCTCTAATGTAGTGACCTTAGCTGCCAAGACGTTACCAGGCTTCTCACCCACCGTGACCTTATCTAGTCCCTCATCTGCCAGGACTTCAGCTGAACTCATACCAATTCCATGGAATCCCTAGGTTCTGGACCATCTGAATGTCGACATATTTTCTCTCCACTGCCCAGAAATTCAAGTACAAGATTTGTTTCAAAACAAAATCGTCGGGAAAAAAATGAAATTTTGACATCCATCGCGTGCAAGGTTCAATTGGAACAAAAAAAAAGAAAAGGAGCAGACACAAATGCCTGCAGAAGGCAAAAGATTATTGCGGGAAGAGAAACGTAACGAGAAAGAAAGCCAAAAGGATGTGAGCAACAATAAAGAAAATATGAAAAAAACAAGTAGCAGAGTTAAAAGAAAAACCAATTCTCCAACAAAGCATAAACAGCTAATCAAAATATCAGAAGAAAAACTGATATTGGAGATTGAGAAGACGGGAGCAGATCAAGAAACTCATTGCACTATTTGGAATGAAACATTTGGAAAAGACTGGATACACTATCAACAATGTTTAGGTTAGTCTCATGTCCGATACAACTTTTCAATTTTCAACACTGGCAAAATTTTAGATCTTTTTTAGATCCTAAGAACTACCTGAAATCATTCACCTAGGAATAATTGTTTTTGAGGGTGTTTTTACAAAATATTAATGTTTGTAATGGCTAATACGTTGGTTTTATTGAACCATTATCAAACTCACAACTTCCGGAAAAGCTTAGGTGTCCGATACTGGACGACCTTGCCCTACTCTTCAAATATTCCTTATAAAAATATATTATAGCTCCAAAATTCAATATGCAAAGTAGAGTTTGTCTACCTGGTTACTTAATCACGATTAATGAGACAGCCATGATTAACCAAATAGCAAATAGCCGCAGTGTTACATAATCAATTACAGCGAAAAAATGCAGCAGTAATAAATTAAACAATAAACGTGTTTATTAGCAAAACAAACAGGCAAGCAAAACGTAAATAAAGAAAAAATTACAAAGCAAATACAAGCGGCAACCGCGAAGTTTGCCAAAGTAATTATATCAAAAAGAAACAGGCGTCCACACACACCCAAACAATAAACAAAATACGTAAATTCTCTCCCAACCATCAGTACGCAAAGGAACGTGTGGAATCTCAAAGAGGATACACAGATGCAGCAGCAGAAGCAAACGGCTTGTTAGTTAAGAAAGGCGACGGATAATAAAAAAAGAGGCTCTGGGTAAACATCGATCATGATTTTTTAAATACATCATGCGTAGGATCTGCCACAACACAAGCACCATGATGCAAATTTCGATCCCAGGTAAAAGTAGAGTTCGTCGGGTGTATCGGGTCGCTTGGGATGCGACGACGTGGTATAATGTTTTATCACGGCAAAGAGGAGACCGGAAGTAACACGTACGCGTCCACTTAGTGGTGCGGTTTCGCGCTTTTAGTGGTTCCAAAGCGGCCACCCACCGAGGCGGATTCTCTATACTATGTACCGTAAAATTCTCCTTTTTTCGTTAGGGTAGAGACTCTAACTGAATTATGTATACCTGTTACGGTCCTTATGGCATCAAAAGTCCACTCGGAAAGTGTAGATTGCGTGTAGTATAAATGTTTCTACTCATAATATTTATATGCCACGAAATTTCGAAAGAAATAAATGTTTTATATAGTATTGTTATTCTAAAGAGAAATAGGAAATTGAAGATAATTAGATATGTATGGAGAAAAATTGCGAAATATACTAAGATAAGTTCGTACTTATCTTAGTATATTTCACAATATATTTAAAAGAAAATAAAAAGAAGCTATATATAAAACGCACTAAAAAGGATAAAACAAGTTTTCTTTAAGCGATATTGGTTCACCCGCACTACGGAAAAAATCTTAAGCTTTATAAAAAGTCAGGAAAAAAGTTTTATCCTTAGTGTAGAGTGAACCAATAGTGCTTAGATAAATAAATTGTTTTATCCTTTTTACCCCATTTTATATAAAGCTTTTTTAATTTTTTAAAAATATATACTTATTTTATCCTTTTTAGTAGTAATGCAATTGTATTTTTATTTATTTATTAGCTTGACTTAGTGTACTTAAATTGTATTTAAGGCTGCAACAGCAAACCATTTATTTATAAACATCTTCGAGTATAGGAGAATGACAATTTAATAATACATACATTTTAGTTTTTAGGTTATGGATGCATCTGTATATAGGTAAGATACCATGAAAATGTTACGACAATTTTCTTGTTGTTTTTGACGCTCGTATTAAATAATATACGATTATATACTAGTTTACACTCTTAATTTTACTCCTCAAGATAAACAATACAATACCGCCATTAAGGTGGGTATTCACTACTGTGCGTGGCACAGCCGAGCAAACTGTGGAAAATCTGGATGAAATATAACTGATGCATCAAAGTCAACAAACTCAAGCTGACTCCCCTTGACTTTGTGGACATCGATGCCTTTAATTGGAGCAAGTTTTCCAGAATTTCACTCTGCTCGAAGTCGCACAATAATGAACACCGTCCTTAATACCACTTACAAAGCAAGAGGGAGGATCCTCTACATTGCCGGTAAGTAAGGCACCTTTATGAAATTTGAATTTTGAAGTGATAAATAATTGTTTTTAATAACAATCCATAATCAAGTCTGCTCTGAAGAACATGAATATGACATTATCTTCTTGGATACGCAAGTATACAAATTTTGTCTGTTAAAGTGTGTTGAAATTGCACCAGTTGGTCTGGTGACTCCTGACATACCCGATACAGGTTAATATAAAACTTTAAAAAACACGCAAACTGTGTCATAAGAACTCATTATTATTATTTCACCAACCAAAATACAACGAGAAAATTTCAAAAATTACATACCTACGCACAAAGTGTCCAAAGTATAAAAAAGTGAAGTATATAAAAAATATATTTAAAAAATATATAAATATACCTCTGAGATCACACAACACGGCTGATTGTATAGTTCCACGCATTCCTCACGTACAGACAGCTGTTTCGGACTGACTTAGTCCTCGTCAGTGCACGTCGGAGGAACGCCTGTCGCTCGTTCAATACTCCGTATCGTTAACCAAATGTTAGCACATGTCTTTAAGGAAAATCCCAGAGACATCTAACGCCCAGCCGCGGATTCCTGGCGTAATCTCAAAAGCGATAACTAAGTTACCAGTCAGCCGAGATCCGTGTTAGCGTGTGATCTTATCGGCGTCCAATGACTAATAGGTAAATCAAAAAAAGAAGAGGAATGCCTGGTACTATACAATCAGACGTGTTGTGTGATCGCAGAGGTATATTAATATATTTTTTATATATTCGCAATGGATACATTATTCAAAGTAAACTTAAGCATTTTTTCTGAATTTCCTGCACTTAATATAAACAATAAAAGCCGTTTCCAGTCTTGGTTGGATGTATTCAACGTTCCCAATGTTAATAGAAAGTTTTCAGCGTTCACTGACATTACTACAATAATGCTTTTCCATGAAGAGACATAACAGACCAAAAAGCTAGGTAAATAGTGATATAAAAACGTCAAGTCTCCTTCTGAAAGACCTATTTATTTTACAAAAGAAAACGTTCCGCAATTAAATGATGATGACTCTGAGGGCAAAATTCTAGAACCCTACAAAAAAATCCATCAAATCTATATTTACTGGGTTGATTATTGAGCAGGTTATTGAACTTTTGCCATTAGCTGTTATTTGTATTTGTACTTGAAGAGTTTTAAATTTGTTATAATTTTTCCTTTAGCTATTCTTAATAGTTCTTTTGGTTTTTAGTTTGTGTGTATATTTATGTTTAATTACTATGATTTTTATTATTGCTGTTTATGATGTATTTTGTCTGGTAAGTGAAAAACAAAATTTCACCTCTCGGGAAATTAATTAATTATTGTTTTGACAGTCCTGAAAAATGAAGATTCGCTAATGTTCGGTAATTAATTGCAAAGATAGGGAAAGCACCAGGCATAGGTTTCCCAATCCCAGTAAATGCACAGAACGCCTGCAAAAATGGCTCCAGGCATTTAGTAATGAGAAATTACGAAATATAAACCCAAGGATACTGCATACACATTACCGTGTATTCCATAATCATTTTACACACTTTTTTGCACATTTAATGTATGACACAACACATAAAAATCCTGTAGATAAAAATGAATAGAATTATGTACGGAATTATGCATCGTGGCAAGTTCGAAATATATAAGATTTGGCGCCCTAATCTGTTTAGTTCTGCTGCCACGCTCACCAGAGGGACGGTTCACATTTTCAGCATTAAGTCCACCATCCCTGGTTTCAACGTTGTGGAGTAATCGTATGCGGTTCTATTTTTATTGAAACCAAACAATAATCGTTTTTTAACGGTTAACCAAAAGTACTGGCGCGGTAAGTAAAGTTATTCATTCTGTTCACGATTGTATAGCTAAAATATGTGTACTAGTATAGTTATTAAGGTTGGCTATAGATGGCGCTACTAAGGGCAGACTAAAATACATGCGCACAATTAGCTACGCAAATTACGATACACAATTCGATCATTACACGTAACATAGTGGCAAATAAAGGTTAGAAAGTAAAGCGTCAAGAGAGTTTTAAAGTGTTTTCCCCCAATCGCAAAGTTCAAGGATTGAGCGTCACGTAACACATCCAAAAGAATCAACACATTCTAATTTTTAAAAAAATACCCTTACCACCTTGATGAGTGAAGAACTTCTGGATACGTATCCAGGAGTTCTTCATTCATCGAGGTGGTAAGGGTATCTTTTTTTTATTTTTTACTATTTCAAGCCACCGTATCCTATTTTGTATTTTAACACATTCTAAGCACAAAAAAATTTAATTCTTTGGAACTAATATTCATTCATGTTTGTTACATCATGTTAATTACACCAATTTACCCCAACCACATTAATATTATCCATTTTGCCCTGTGAATATTGAATTTTATTTGCATTTCGTTACTAGCATAACAACAAATTTATGCAGCAACGTAAGCAGTAAAAGTGAAGAGATTCCGCTTTTACGATGGTGTTCTTTTGAATGATAATTACGTATCAATTATTTTGGAACAAGTACATGTCTACCATCAAATAAATCCCGAATCCCCAGTTGTCAACCAGAAATGTTTTGGGTTATTATTTTATGAGATTCTGAACGATTTACAAATCAAAAATTAAACATTCAACTGGATGCGATTAGTTGTAAGACCAAACCGAATAAAATGCTTTACAGGAACTGTGCAACTCTCCCTAACTGCAGATAGATAGATCTTTAACTTCCATGTTACCGTATTTATGAAGCAGTTTACGGAGCATTTTTGAAGATAAAATTTATCGGTTAACATCCTGACATTCTGTTATTAAAACTTTCAAGAGACATGAAGTCTTGTAAAACCACCTATATATGGAAAATTATTTTAAGAAATTATGTTAAGAAAATTTGTCGGCAAACATAGAAATTAACAGAGGTACAGCTGCCACAGCCGTTTCTTCATTGTGGAGGAATATTAAAAGGTTGATGGTCGAGGATGATAATGAGTAAGTAGCGAAAGTTGTTATAAAATGAAACAACTGGTGATACAACGAAATGATGTAAAGAATTTACTTGGTTTCGTTCAGTTTCACTTCACATCCAAGAGTTTCCCGTTAAAGCGGCGTTTCTTATCGTTATGTTGGCCCATAACATACGCATAATACTGTATATCCCTGTAATAACAGAATCAACTGCTTTCCGAGGTTTCTGCAGTGTAGTGAGTTCTTCCTACCGTAAGCACCGACGGAAACTCTAAAGTAAACCCGGGACCAAGGGATTCTCGCCGGGTGCATCACCATCATCTGCGAGATTATTTCTGCACTACAATCATGGCCGATATTGATTTTATTAAGATTTCCCAGACTGAGTACGTGGACAGCGTTCTGTCAATATTTGCGCTGGGAAGTAGATGTTCTCATCATCCATAGTGGGATAGATCGAGTTTCTTTCGGGGTCGATATTTGTGAAGATCCGGCGAGGAGGAGGAAGACTGCCGCTGCAGCCGACTCTATCAGGCAGGGGGCCAGTAGAAAAGAGGGGAGGACGTACAAGAGAAGGGTATACGGAGAACGGGGAGAAAGAAAGAGAAAATATGTAGTAGGTATTACGAAAGGAAGTTTTAGAAAGAGATGATGTAATTGCGGAACAGGAAATATAAAGGGGGTAGAGGGGAGATACGATATCAAAAAAGAGAGAAGGAAGTGTTAAAAAAGATCATTGGGAATTTTTGGGAAAGCAAACAAACAGAGCAACATAGAAAAGAGGAAAGATCAATATTTACGCGGGCGGTGCAATTAGACGAAAACGCTTTTGCAATTATCAAATTGAAAAGCTATTTTGCAAATTCAAAGCATAATTTTTATCAAATCAAAATTAATTTTGTTATCGTAATGGATGTCAACTTTCCCTCTTTTCACTAATGTATGCATATAGTGCCGTGATTATGGTTGATCGCTTCGTATGTTCATCGCTTCGTAAATATTCTGCAACTATCAGATTTATTAATAGCCATTCGTATTATGCATGTCTTTGTTATTCGAAATTTTAATAACCGTAGGTAGATTATTTCGTAGGTAGATTTGCGGGCGAGAATTGAATAATTATATTATTCAATTCTCTCCATCGATAAGTAAGGCATCTGTGATTTTTGTAAAATAAGAATATCCAGTGGGAGCTATTTAATGGGACTAAAATATGTTACCACAATAAAGAAAAGTATTTATTTAAATACAATACTTTTTTAAGTGAAATAATTGCAAGGACTGTGGGCTGGTATCCCTAATATACAGTATCGGAAAATCCACATACGACAAATTGATTTAATAAAATTCGGAACATGTATCGAGAGAACGTCGGTCGGCTCTCCTTGTCAACCAAATTCCCAATAGCGTAAAACACGTACACAGAAGGGGTTTCGAGAAACATCCTAAATTAAAAAATGTAGATCTCGGGAGATATTCGGAAGGAGGAAAAAATCGGGGTAACTTCATGCTTCAGGGTTGCGGATTCCGATATAATAAGGAGCCGAACGACGTGTAAAACGAATAATGTTGGAAGAAAGAAAATATGGCTGTGCTGTCATTGAAGCTTCGCATTGTATGTTGAGAGAAGTAATTAATTGTAAAAATTGATCATTATAGCAAATTTTGGGCACTAGAACGAACGTGCAGTAAAAAAAGAGAGGATTTTGGACCGGGTAAATTAAAGAAAGTTTAATAAGATTAATAAGAGGGTGGAACACAAACATTCACACACATGTTGGGTAATTAACGTATTTAGCAAAATTGTATGCTTTTACGTAATTGTACTATCTTCAAAATTTAACGTTCTGAGTCAATTAAAATTTCAAATTATTTGTTCCCTCGGATGTTAGGGAAAGGACGGGCAAAACGGAGTGGGCGCCTAAAACGGAGTACAAGTATTTTTTTTCTAATTTAGAGATGCCATCTATATGCTACCCTTGTATACCCTTGTATACAAGGATGCTACTATGATTAACGCGCTACTCTGCCGGTAGTCAGAGATAATATAGTAAGGGTAGATGTGTGCATATCCCTCTGGTGGTCTGCGAACCCAACTAAACAGATTACCGCGCCAAATCTCATATATTTCAAACTTGACAGGATGCATAATGCCAACAAAATTCTATTCATTCTTCTATACAAGCTTTTTTTCGGGTAATGTCATTCACAAAATGTGCCAAAAAGTGTATGCATTCTGCCGTGTAGATTTTTTGTAGCACATGTTCTATTTCCAACTATAATTCTGTTCAGAAAGTGAGCACATAAGTTGCGCAAAAAGCACGCATTGACAGTTTCGATTAACGCATTCGTGAAAGTTATATTTACAATTGGAACTAATTTTTTTGCTTACCAGACGGAGTACGATAAACACACTGTTCGGATTACTCCTACACAAAATTGTTCAATTAAATTTTTCAAAGATAATAACGCACCAACCAGCTTTAACAATAATTTTATTCACGTACTGACCTCCACAATAACAACTTACCGACTAAAGACTCTGAAGGAAAACAATTCGCTCTAACATTACTCTACCCTACTCAACAAAAACATAGCCATTAGGACTATAATTACACTAAATTACAATTTTTTCCAAACTTCAAACAACGTAAGTGGTAAATTTTTTATTATTATAAATAATTGATATTATCAAAGTGAAGTTAGCATTATATTTCTTAATAATATACCACCGTCAAACCCACTCACCACCTACATATGTTAAAAATTTTCCATTTAGGAACGAAAAAGCACCCTGCAAAAGACCTCCTATATCAAAATAGCAAAAAAGTAGTAGTAGCAGCAACTGCAACGCGACAGTCCGTTATCAATATTAAATCAGTGTGGACAAAAGTGTTGAGCTCATAACCACACACGATGCAATTTTAACAGAAATTTGTGAAGCGAAGTTTATAAAAACGGGAAAAAAGTGGTGAAATTGAATGTACCATGTCCACACAACCATATTGTTGCGCAAATATACTCTGTATTATGTGCACAGAGCGCACACGTACAAACACAAGGAAAATGAACCTTGTACTATGTATACTTTCACGAGATATTTTAGGACTGCACCAGCCATCTATCAGCGACATTACTAAAGTAATACTAGTAATCAATTGTTTTCTTATTACGTCAAAGGGAACTGCGATTTGAATTTCAATCAAGTTGATTTATTATTTGCAATTATTATATTTTTAATTTGATGCCATACCTTTTGCATTCTCGAACAATGAGCAAAGCATTAAGTACCTTATAATTAATAGCCTGTCTAATGTTAATAATACACATAATTACTTCCGAATTTAAAAAGATTTTACCACTAACATGTGGGAATATGAATTAATTTATTGCTTAATTACGCACACAGAATAAAATGTAATTACAACATATATTTCACAGCAGCAGCTTTTTTTATGGCATGAGAAAGTATTGTATAACAACAAATTAAAATATATTAAACCAGAGACAAAAGCCATTTTTAAAATTACTTGAAAGTGAAACTTACCATGTTTAATTGTTTTTCTTCAATCATATATTTGACTTTGGCAATCAGAGCATCTTCCCGCACCCTTGCTGCATCCCTAACTTCTTTTATAAACTCGGCCAGCATACCCGGTTCATATTCCCTATCAAAATGCCTAGAATTCTGCTGTTGCTGCTTTAGCATGTTCAATTCGATTCTCATATCATTTATTTCTCGGTTCAATTTGTGATTACACTCCTTCAGAGTATTGATCTGCTCGCTGAGCTTCCTTATGATTCTGTTCTCCACAGAATTGCTACTTGAATCACTATCATTCGGACCTGGATCTGAGAATCTACGTTTACCGCTTTCATTTTGATCCGCACCCACAATGGGAAGCGACATATAATCGTTGGAATCGGTAGATAACGATGGCAATATATTGGAGAAACTGATCTTGCCCGTATAATTCCCACTGTACGTTAAATTTGGATTGGACGGATAGGAATAGGTCTGATAATGTGTGGGATAGACTGGTAATGACATCGGTTCCGCTGGCAAAGGACAATTAAAGAACGGGTAATAAGTGGAGCTGTCCTGTAACGTTAGGTTAGGGTACGAATTCAGATTATTTTGGAAGCAGCTGTTGTAAGAAGGCACATTACACTCGTTGATTATGGACGTGGAGGAGTGTTTCTTTTCGCGATTCTTCTTACGTTTCGTGATCGCAGGAGGATTGCCGTTTAATTCCGGAGACATTATCACCTCTTTTATTAGGTTAAGATCTAATCGTAAATGAATCACAGCTCACTGAACGTCACACGAAGAATATCTTGGACATAATGAGGCGACTCCAGGGGTTATTGTATTTAAGTCGATTCGTTTCTTGGTCGGAAATTGCGATTAATCGAGTAAATAATAACTAATAACAAATTAGTAAATAAAAGTCGGGTTTCAAACCAACTGCCCCAAGCGACATCTAGCGATTAGTTTTTATATATGGTGCTTTATAGCAGAACCTCCTATGTAAATGATACATTTGCAGTCTATCCGGCTGTGAGCGTCAACAATACTTACAATTCGTGAAAGAATTGCAAGGACTGTGGGCTGGTATCACTAGCCGACGTGCCGACGTGCTTTTGAAACATATGTCCCGAATTTTATTAAATTAATTTGTGCGGTGAGTAATACTTACAATTGTTAAACAGCCAGCTATCGAACAGATAACTGCTGCTTTTACGTTTCAGAAAGCGGGCATGAAAGTTTATACTATATTTAAGAGCCCGTGTTACATAGACATTCGCTAAGCAGGAATCTGTTATATTATGAATATGCGTTGGTGCACCACATTAGCAATAGAGAGCGCCAGAAATTCCATCTGTAACCGACTTGATTTTATAAAGTTATTATTTAGTGCCAGTGTTTTTCTGTACATTTAAACAATACCATTAATTTTGCCAAAAATAAAATGAAACTGTATGGCTATCTAATGTAGTTTTTAATTTTACGTATAGTAAGGTGACTTGATTCGTAATTAGTATTTTACGTCGTATATTTGGTTGCATAAGTGCGTCATCAAGTGCACTATCGCTATTTATGTATATTATTAAACTTGGGGATTTTGATTTTAACTTGAACAAAACAATCATCCGGTAAAACATACTTTATTATTTAAAAATTTCCCGGCCAATTCCCATCAATATAATTTCACATTTCCTTACAATAACTCATATCTGTTACTTACTTACAGTGTACAATGATATTACAATGAAGTGTAAAAAAACAATAATGAATACATACAATGGTGTCGATCATAAAATGCATTAGATAAGAATGCATAAAGAATGGTACTTCTTTCAGGTGTACTTGGATATTACTTGTAAATAAAATATTGGGTAAAGGTAAAGCGAATAAGAGAATAATAAAATGCTGTTATTTAAAAGTGCCTATGGTTCCTTTTTATTGCTAGAAGACCAATATTAATAATAATCATTCACAAAGGGAAAAACTAAAACTGTATGTATTTACAAACGATTACATTATCCTGAATAATAATATAAGGCAACGATTAAAACTTAACTAAAAAAATTTTACTTAAAAACTAAGATGAAATCTTAAAACCTAGATGGCAGTTAATTTTGATATATAAAGATGAAAATCTAGTGATGGTTTAGATGATACATAATTCCAATTCAATTTCTATATTTAGTTCATTCATTTATTTAAAGGGTTTTCCAAGACAAAAGAAGATGTAACAACAATCTCGTTGTGCTTCCATTTCAGAGATTGTCGCTGCCTTTTTTGTGTGCGCAGTGTATAAAGAGAGCTTGAAATAACTTTTTTTTACTTTACTTTAAATGAGACTCTACACGATAATAAACCTAAAAATTAAGAAGATAGGTTCAATTTAATTTTTTTATTAAATAAATTAAAAAAGATTTCTGTCTTTTGTTTTCCGCAATAAGATACAATAAGTATATGAGTGAAGATTTATTTTTTGTTTTTTTGGCGAGAGATGTTGAGCAAAAAGACGAAAAATAAAGATCTCAGATCAAATATACATTTCAAGATATATTTGATAAGAAATATTTTCATTTATTAATTATTTTATAGTCAACGGAGTTCAGAGAGGTAGTTTTAATAATGTTACTTTTGTTGTTAAAGGCGACGCCATGCGTATTTCCTCTGAAATTGTTATTATCTGTTGAATGCACTCTTTAACTAACAAAATGGGTTATCTCGTTAATTATTTTCTACACGTAGAAAATATAGGTGCAAAATTTTAAAATCTATATCCTCATGCGTATATGTTACCGTTTCCTTAGTATTCCCGCTTTGTTTAATCTAATAAGACCACAATACTCAGTCCCTTCGTGTTTCTATACCTGATTATGTTATATAACGCAAACTCTTACGTTAATTAGGTTTCAACTGTTAACATCTTTACTTTAGTTTTGTATGATCTACTAATCCTTTTTTTATAAACGGTTACATGTATTTCAAATTAGAAACATATACACTTTTTGTATGAACACTGACCCGTATGTTACTGTTATTACTTTGGTTGCTTGCTATATGCAGTAGGTAAGTGTTTGTTTTTTGACATATACTTTTATGTATAAGGTATATAGTATTTTCATTTCAAACTCTCGCAGTCACTGCCCTCTAAGCGGTGTTTCGCGCCTAGCTAAATCGGTTCTATGTGTTCCAGTGCTGTCAGTAGGTCAATTCCTTGCAGCAGATTACTGTTGACGGGCGCATTCACCTCGTAGTCCTGCTGCGTCAAGTCCAATAACGAGGGAATGCCACTGTTGGGGTCGAGCAAGGCGAACGAATTCTTCCGCAACACGGAAGACCTTGCTTTCCTCTCCAGATTCTTAGTTTCTGCGATGCTTTGGGCATCTAACAGACGCAGTTTCTCGCACAGTAGCTTCGGATCTATCCCCTCCATCTTGTCGTCCTGTAAAAGTAGGTTAATTCAGTTAAAGTAAAGATTAAAACAATTTTTATGATGGAGATATTCATTGCTAATTAGGGAGAGAATTCCTCTAGTGATTCATATATAAATTTAATTGGATATCTATCTTACCCTGTTGATAAAATTTTATAATTTTGGTAAAAGAATAAGAAACTATTTGTTTAACGGATCTTTCGACACACTTCATTCTTCAAGACTAAAATCTATTTGTTGCATTACCAAGTTGTCCTATGGTAGGTCTTTATTTGGGACACATGAACTGTATCCACTTCGTTCTTGGCGAAAAGAAAAGAAATCATCAACAAAATGTTTCCAGATTTTGTTACAGAAGGAAAGAAATTAGGTCTAAATATAAGCGAGAGTAAACGAAAATTATGAATTGAATTAGTTCGGCTTTTACTCGGTGAAGGTGAATGATGAATACAGAACAAAAACTCCTTCCCACTGTATTAACAACAAATTGTAATAATTGTTTCGCCAACACAGTGGTTTCGTCAGAGAAGAATTAAACTTAAAGGCAGTTTAAGTCCTGTCTGTCGAAGCCACTGTGATGGCGAAACAATTGTTACAGCTCGTTGTCAATAAATTGGGAGGGAGAAAATGTATTTCGGGATCTTCTAGGATGGATGCATGGAATAATTAAAATTGTGTTTACTTATTCGACTACTTAATGACGTGTGTCCCAAGATTCACTAAACAAACAATACATTAATGTTTGAGTTGATAGAAAGATTCATTGGTAGTTAGAGGCAGAGCAAACGTTTCTCCAGTGATCTATACACAAATTCAATTGGGTATCTGCCTAACCCTGTCGATAAAATATGGTACCTTTGGTACAACAAGAACGTTTTAATAAATACATTATTAATGAGTTGGGTTGAAGTTTCCTTAATCATGTTCATGATATCCAGTAAATTTTTGATTTTAGACGGGGCTTCTAACAAGGTTCTTCATTTCCAAATAAACTTCTTGCCGTATATCTTCTAGTATGTTGTAGTTGATTTATCGATTCTTTGTGCCGCCTTTTAGATTTTCAAATATACGTTTTCGATCCATCATCCCCCATTCTTCCAATATCCAATAACGCGAGAAATCAGAATCATATTCCTTGCCTCTTCAATTTATGTTTTCAGTTGTAATTTATTTAAAACTATCTGACATCAATAAAAGATAAAATCAGCATAACATCAGTTATGTGAGTGTGATGGAAGTGAATGATTTATTCACTTATGTTAGTTATGTATATTAGTGCTGCATAAAGATTTTCAAATATTCCATTTCAATCCATCGTTGCCAATTCTTCAATTATCCACTAACTTGAGAAATCCAAATATTCCTTGTGTCTTCCGTAAATAAGTATTCAGTTATAATTTATTTTAATATTAGCTTAAGTAAAAATAAGATATTTACAAGACTAAAGGGTACATAACAGTTAGTTATTCTTTTAAAATGAGGAAAAACAGAAAAACAAACAATGAAATAGCCGAGCCTTTGATAGTGCTAAAAATTATTATTTGAAATGAAACCGTGCATACATGCACCGATTTTCTAATTGAACCTAATTAGATGCAATTAAAAATTACCTTAACGTCAATTATCATAATTTAAGAATACAGAAATAATTGAAATAATGAAGGATGTTTCCTATGAAGTTAATATAATTTCCATTTCAAAATATATGTGCTTTGTTACGTTATATTTATCGGTAAAATGTCAAATAAAAGGCAATTAACTTGCTTCAGCTTTTAATTGAACAACAAATACGTTTGCTATAAAGACTCGTCTTAGGAATTGTGGTGCGTCACTCGCACTTAAAAACCTTTAAAAACTGTAAATGAACCAACCAACTGATATATTTAAACCTTCTTTGTTTTAACGTAAATATATAAATTCTTAGAAACACAGATTTCACAGGGTCGTCTTAAACTTATGAGCGGTAGTGTATCTGCAATATAAACATCACTATGCTATATTAAATATGGATATTGGGAAAATCATAAATGTAACACATGTAAATTTGCAGTAATGTAAGCAACCAAGCAATTTTTTAGACTGAACGGCTTAAATTTACAACTTTTTTATGGATACCACGAAAAACGTCAACGCAAATTACAACCACATTACCACGAAAATTCGTTACGTCGCAAGTTACAATTTACGTACGTATTATGTATATTATCGAACTACTTTTTGCAACCCCCATGCGAATAAAACTGGATCCTTTTACATAAAAGTTCACACATTGCTGCGGGCTGAAATTGGATGTTCCGTTATAAGGCTCCAACACATGCCCATTTCTACAAGTACTCATAAGGTTTAAGTAAACATTTAGCTCAAAAAGATTGTTTTTAAAACCCATTCACATTTTTCGGCGATTGTTTGTGTTGATTGAATTTAGCTTATAATTTGTTGTGTTTAAACAAGTAATAATTCTTTTCGAAATACTTTTAGAAACTTGGAAAATAATAATCAACTAAAAGTCCGTTTTATTGTGGTAAGCTTGTGGTGTAAGTTGTCGTTTTGTCAGCCGTAGCAAACATTTCCGGTTTTCTTTACGATACGTTTTATATGCGTTATATAGGCACTCTGAAAAGTTATTGTCTTTACCAAAAATGATTTTGAAAATTGTTGGTTTTACTATATTATAGAAATATTCAATAAAACGTTTTCTGTTCGAACATGTATAGAGTGCAGTAGACATATCGAACTAAGCATAATTCCTCAGACATGCCTAAGTTTTAAAAGAATTGCGCTGAGAATTAGTTCATCTATCTTCTACGCGGTGTGCGATATCAGAGGGTAATAAAGACAAAAAATTAGTTTCGTTCTAGGAAAAATATGTACGGTTAAATTGAAAATTGCAAATCTAAATTTCAAAAATTTCAATTCAATATAGATGAAAATAAATAAAATAAATAATATATTATTACTGAAAGAAATTATTATTGAGTCGATTGTCGAGGGCCTGCCTGAAGACCCTCAAGGAGATCTTGTTGAAGAGGTATTTCATTAGGGGTAAGGTCCATAATTAACTAAAATCTCATCAGTCACATACAGCGCAAAGGGTATGCCTCACATCCTCAGGCGAAGTTAGTATACAGCAAGACGAGTTTAGTATTCAGCAAGATGAGTTTAGTATACAGCAAGACGAAGTTAGTATACAGCAGTGGCGGCTCGTAGTTCTTTTCAGTGGGTGGGCAGTCTAGCGTTACCATCTAAATAATAAGGGCGCAGCGCTGAGGTGTGACGTCACCATGAAACGGTGTTGGTGAATACATGGGTCGCATTTTAGTCTGAAATATTAGCTTTATTTGTAGCAGCGACTCGTGAGTATTTTTAATGGATGGGCAGCAGTCCCTAAGCACAAACACTGAACATTTATTATTATTATCATTATTAAAAAATAAATTAAATTTAAGTGTCTCAAAATTTTCTTTCGTTCTTTAATTATGATTGAGTGGGCAGTGGATAACCTGCCACCATCGACGAGCCGCTAGTGGTATACAGATTGTTAAGGGCGTCTACCGACAAACAAACTTGGCGCAAAATTCGCGTTTACGTTATTTGACCCAATAAATAATACGCAGCTGTATGTAGGATAACGTGGCGGTAGCCAACTTGCTTATTAAATATGCAGAGTGGAATTTGCGATTATTTGAATATTTTGTTTGATCAAAATATTCAAACAAATGATCGCTCCTATTAGAAATAAAAATATCTAACCAACTCCACCAAAAATTGATTTTATATGTGAAAAAAATATAATGATTCTATTGTAACCATAAACGATAAATAAAAAATAATTCTTAAAAAGAAATGCGAAAGTTGCCAAAATTTGAAAGAAAAAGGTATGTAATTGAGCTCACGAAATTAGGAAGACGAAGTGGAAGGAAGTGATGTCAAAGTTGCAGAAGTTATTCAGGAAAATCAAAACATTACCAATATAGTAGTGTTAATGCGATATCAAGACGACTGCAAATGCCATCGAAAATTTATACGCAGAAATTTTACGCAAAAAATTTTCTTTGCGAATCATGGCTCAGATTGAAATTGAACCCGAATAGTTATCCCATATTTTATAGACAGATGAGGCCCATTTTTCTCTTAATGGTGGAGTCGATCTCAAAACTGTCGAATATGGTCAACACAAAATCCACAAGCAATCATTCAGGAGGATCTTCACGACAAGGAAGTCACTGTTTCATGCGGTTCCACAGGTACGTAATTTTTTCGAGGAAATACAGAATGACGAGGTCGTAACTGTAACTGTATCGATACCTGCAAATGTTAAGAGATTATGCAATTCTACAGTTGCAAATCGTGGACGCTATTGAAAACATAATTTTCATGCAGGATGGAGCACACCCGCATATCTACCGACCTGTTAACATTTTGAAAATTCATGGCCACGAAGATCGCCACCGGATTATAGCGTGGGGTTATTTAAAGATTTAGTGTTTAGTATACGACTACAAACGCTGGAAGAATTGGAAGACAGTATTTTTTTGTTCTTCTGTTGTATACCCAACTACGCCATAAGTCATTATTGTTATAGCCAGGGGCGTAGGTAGGAATTTTAGTGAGTGTACAGTATTTAATGGTTTTGTTATTTCATCCCCTCGCCGTAAATGGTAAAGTACCGTTAATTGTTTCTAATGGAAACTCGAGAGGACACCGGATACGCCAGAAAAATTCTCACCAACCACTGGCGAGTTTCGAACCCTTGACTCCTGATGCTGCCACTATCAGAAACAGACCTTCTTACCACTGGACCACCAAGGGAGCGAATTGCTGCAATTCAATCCGAAATGATATATAATCCAGTGTATAACTTGGAGTAATGGTTGTTGTTTTCACACCACCATAAGAAATCCTTTATTATTCAAGAAATTCGGTTTGCATTAATTTTTATTGTTGGCTTAATTTGTTGAAGTTGTGTAATAAGTTAACAATTGTTGTTAACAATTACTTCCTGTAAGAAAATAATAACAATATACATGATTGTTATTATCATAACCGTTCTGTGGACTTTAGAAGCATCGCACGCATATAATTAGAGTTGCTCACTAGCGCCAACGGGCAGTGGCGGAGATTCGACACAACCTTCAGTATAGTTGCGAGTCTCAACGCGATCTATTGTATATATATTTATTACATGTGCTATTTCGTGGTTCTACGTTTGTTTTAAAAAGGTTGCCTAGGTCACGTAAATAGCAATCAGCATTATTTAAAAAATTTTAAAAAAACTTTGAAAATTTTTAATCTAATGTATGTGTTACCTTTATTTTATGTAATTCACCGTTTCATTTACTAGACTACGAATTATGTCTTCTTTTGGAATTGGACTGCAAATTACCAAGTAAAAAAAAAGAAACATGTTAAAAAGAGAATTAAATCGGAGTTGAAAGAAACTGTGGTTATGTGTGGATAAAATAATTATTTTAATAACGGCACTAGATATGTAGAACGTACGTTTTCTGCATATGAAAATACTTTTTTTCACACCGCTCTCGGTTTGCTGAAACAATTGTGGAAACATATGTTGCAGATATTTAACAGATGTTATTCACTTTGTGATTGCACGGAAGACTCTTAATACGGTGTTTGAGTACATATAAGTTATTTCTTACCATTTATTTTATGTGCAATCTCGTATACGCCCGCCATTGGCTGTTGGAGCAAATTGAACAACCCTAATGATATCGATATATTTGTTTAGAGTGTGCTATTATATGTAGAAGGTAATCTACACTTAGATATCACTCGCTGAAATTTTATACTTTGTGTTTGATAAAGCATACTTGTAATGAATGCATCTCAAAATGGTATTTAATTTTACCTTACTTGCGCTTACTTCATTTCAAAACAATATAATTTAGTGGCTAGTAAAGAATATATGTACATATGTATCTGCGATTTCCAATCCGATCTAAATAAATATCCTTAATTAATATGCTTGGGTTTATGCTTAAACTGCAAACTTGAATGGAAGGATTTTGAGGGAAAATAAAGGTGCAGTTGTAACAAATAAATAAATTACTTTATTTTCTTTTATATCTCTACAATAACATATTTCTCTGTTTAAAATATGCATCATCATCGCCTAAAATCAATAATAATAAGAACGAACACTAATAAGAGGATATAAAATAATCTTTATAAAAGATTACGGTCTATCGATGCGACAGCATTCACAGCATCACAACATTCGTTTCTTTTTGTTTTATTGCTTAAAAAGATATAAAACAATAATATAAATATCATCATTATTATTACCATCTTTTCTCCTACATTTTTCTTCCATCAACATTTACTTACGATCAAAACGTTCTAGTTGTTGGGTGGTGTTATATTCGTTGAGTTTTTCTTATATGTATAGTAACGAGAACATCTTTCTGTTTCTCTTTCACTATAATACATATTACGTATTATACTTAGATACATCGAAAATCTGGCAAGAGCTACACACTTATGTATATGAGGATATTTTGCTAATACATTTTTTTTCCTTCTTATCTGGTGATATTCTAAACATTTAGATTTACTTGAATTTAGTACGAACGATCAGCAACTAATTTCGCGGTGAAAATATGCAAATATAGCTCTTCCATTACAGGAGTGTCACGTCGAAAGTGTATATATACAACTTGTTGCTTACGGTGCGGTATCAATACCTACTTATTTATTAATTCTTTCGTTTCCAATTCATTTTCTTTTGTATCTTATACGGTAGAGAATCCGTAAGTTTCTTTTTGAATCTATCTATTTTGTTTTAACTTGCGATTGTAACTAAAAATTGACACCTTGTGGTTCCTTAACCAACATGTTATATATACTTACTATATTAGTACTTTACTATGAATTACATTTATTTTAGTTCTTTCCGTGTTTCTAAATACATTGATAGCCTTACTTAAGTAGATAATATATTATAATTTTTTATCAATAACAGTCATCTTGATATGCAAGAAAAAAATTCTTCCCACGAAAAATCCTCATCCTAACAAAAATATTAACTTTTGGGGTAACTTTAATTTTAAAAATCTACGCGCTTGTATATTCATTATATATTATAAATATATATATAATATAAAAACATAACGGCTGTAATAAATATATTTATTATTAATTTGTTTTTGAATAGTAAGTAGCAACCATCTATAGATATTCTTTGTATTTTTTAAAAGCATTTTCTTGGATTTTTCTTAAGTTCCATTAATATTGTCAAGTTATCTATGTTTACCACAATCCACTTTTATTTTGTGTATCGTATCCACCGTTTTGAGCACCAACATGTCTCGATTTTAATTTTTTTTCGTATTTGTGAACATTTTAACAAAACAAAAAAAAATAATCAACACGTTTTCGGAATGTAAGTAGTTTTCTTTTTAGTTTTAATTAAGAGAGCTTAACTTTGCCGCACCTATCGTCAAAATATAATTAATATACGAGGTGTTCATTGTATAACGCCGCAGAAATGTACTTTTCATATATTTGTAACGGGAATTTTGTTTTTGATACATACAGAGCCACCAACAATTACCGAAAGATGCAATGGAGATGAGAAATCTGAGAAAAATGGACGGTGAAAGAAAGAGAGACAGGATAAGAAATTAAATAATAAGGGGAAACATTAAAACAAAAACCAATAAGGGAAAAAATAGAACAGAGACAACCGAATTGGTATGGACATCTCATGAGGATGGAACCAAGCGCAATAACAAAGAGAGGAACATAACCAAGAGGAACAGGTACAGGTCACGAAGAAAATGGATGCTACAAAGAGCAGAGGCAGGTGCAAGAAAAGGGGACGATGATGGAAAGTATGGAAGGAATGGATGCTGGAAGAACCAGGAGAAAGTACGCCAAATCCGAAATGGAAGGAAGAAAGAAAGTCATCTTTTTGTTATTTTTCTCAATGTTAATTGTTGCTGACTCTGTATTTTCTGCCCTATAAAAAATGAGATAACGTATTAATTCTGCTTCTTCATCACTGACATTGGCTAACCTGATGAGTAGAGGTAATAAAACGAAATGTTATAAAATAAATACCTTCACTTCATCAAAAGTTGCTCATTTTTATTTACATATACATTGGACACCCTGTATTTACATATGTAGATATAATAATTCACTTCCCTATCACAGCTATTTCGTAGAATTGCGCTGTTTCTACGCTATGGTGAAAAAACTTCATCTAATTTCTGTTCCTTCCTATTTAGAATACGAAGATCTCCATATTTCTATTTTGTCCGGAGTATTTTCTGTATTGTAATATTGGGGTAGCAATTAATGGCAGTACTTTCTTTCTTAGAGGTGTATTTTAAAATTCCCTGAAAAGTTGTACTGTTGTTGTGTGGGTGTATTTATTAATATATATTTATTATAAGGGCCGTTCAAAACTATGGTGTTATTAAGGATTTTTTTGTTTTTATCGATGGCACTAAATGATACATTCTTTCTTCCAGTCTTTGATTCGTATTTTTGGCACTACCAAAAGTATTAAGAATGAATAACACTCTGTTTGAATCTTTCGGAATTTCCCTCCTTCTTTTAGTACGGATGGAAATTAATGATCAAAGCGCTTTTCCTATATTTTTTCTTTTCTAAGCCAGTGGACAGTCTTGTTGTATCTAATATTTATAAACACTATCTCCTTGATGTGACTTTAACGTTTTTTAAAATTACATTTAAGGCAGTTTGACAGGTCTTTACTCGTCGCGGACGATTTGTTATAGGACAACAGAAAACACGCCCCCTCTATCACCGCAAGATGTAACCAACGATGTAGTATTGTACTTAATGAAACATTCCATTTCATATTTTCGACCTCGTGGGGGTTAAGCAGATATAACCGGCACGTATATCGAAGCCATTTACCAGTAAATTCATGAGGACGCTGTCGCTGGGTTGACTTATACAAGTCGCCTTCTGTCCCCCTGAATCCAACAACCAATTGCTTTTATCTTTGGGGCGTCCTCGGTTGTGATTGTTGGAGATCAACTGGTGCAGGAGTTCCGATGACATTTTCTCTTTGGGTTCTGATTTGGTTCTCTTACTATTGTTATCGTATAGGGTGGAACTTGTACGTTTATTAGTGGAGTGGTGAGTTCCAGTATCCGTCTTTTCTTTGACGCCTTTCTTAGGAGACGTCGTGTTCCAACTGGAATTGCCTGGAAACAAAATTTTTCATTATAAACTCTACCTAAAGACGTCGACAGAACATCGCAAGTTTTTCTTACTTTTATCGTACACGTTTTCGTAATTTTCGTCTATAGCCAGTAACCCTCCGCCGTGATCGTTCGCGTTACTATTGCTATAGAGTTTGATGTTAGAGCAGAGCAGCTGAGCCAGACTGCTCGAATTCGTGCTGCTATTGCTGCTATCTGGGCTATTTTTGCTTAGGGGACGATCGTTCGCACTCCACATGAGATCATCTGTTATCAGTAAGGGAAAATCGGCGCCTATATTCATGGGTATATAGGGCGCCTTCATGGCTAATTCGTCTGTAACGTCGTCCATCTGTAACGACATGAACGTCGACATCTGATCTTCGTCTGATAACGAATCCGTCGGACTGTTTAGCGAGGGTAAACTGCAGTCCGAATTCTGAAACAAAATAATGATAAATTAGGCTGATTACCTTTTTGGATAAAATTTACAATATTTAATACATTAAGGAATTTATAATTTTAAGATACAATTTTTATGAGTTTTTCTATAATTATGGCCGTTACCGGCAATTTTTCACCTTTTATATTGATTAGTTATAAAGATACTTAATGATATTTAATTTTAGATTTCATTCTGTTTGCCAATATTATTGTAGTTCTTTTTTGTTATCACTTCGTGTCGCCATTGATTGCAGTTATGCGCATTGCGCACCTTAAAAATGTCCTTGTAAATAAATGCAAGCATTTTTTCCTATCTTATATTTAGAAATGGAGATTTGGAAGACTAGTAAGATCAATATTTTCTTAAAACTTATCAGCGCCTACTGATAACATGACGACATATTTTTATAGGCTAATTTAGCGAAAGTTTCTAAGACTATAATAATAAAAATCGGTATGTTTATTTTGAAATGACGACAACAACATTTAATGAACGTGTAATAGACATTTACTTAATAAATTCTTTGTTAAAACCATGTCCGAGAGTAGGTATGCTTTTATCAAAGAATTTTGATTTGATCTTCAACATATTTCATAAAATACCGAACAAATGAGATAATATTCACTGTCAGAAAAGATGTATTGATACGTCACAAAAAAATGGAATAGAATAAAAAATTTCCATTATTCCAATTCCATTATTTCTGTGTATGCATGCTTAGGCAAAATGTACGGTTAAGATCAAATATTATAATTTGGCATCTGAAAAATAAAAAGGGAAATAAAAAATAAAATATTTTCGTTGTAAATTATGTTGAACTGAATTTAAAAAAAACTTGTTTGAATTGTTAAGAAAACCTAAAAAAATCAAGGCAATTATTTTAAGATACACAACTCAACGTCATTAATAAACATATTTCTTGACGATATACAGGCTGGACCAGTTAAAGTAATACAGGCAAATATCACAGAAAAAAGCAAAATTAAAAATTTGGAGTTATTATTATGAACATATTACAACTTTGCAATTATATTATGGGTCATTACGTCATGCGAGAGTCAATTTATATTTCTTTTAAATGAAATATATGGTTTTATTGAAAGTGGGCGCCAGTAAGAACACAGTTTTATACTAAGATTAATTGGGTTTTCTCTGGAATAAGTATGAAATTTGAATATTTTTATTCCCGGCGTTTATACCATACTGATTAATACACCTAATTGTTAGGCAAAATCTTTCACTTCATCAGCAAGTAGGTGAAACCACCATACAATACAATGAAATAAAACGCATTAACAGCCTGCTCTGACGTAACAGTTATAAGTCAAGGGAGCACTGAAAAATATTGGTTTAAATGCTAAACAAATACAATAAACTAATAACAACAAACAAGGGGAACGATCATTTATATCGACGGAAATATCAAAATCGATGTCGGCTAACAATTGGTGATAGTTATGACAGAGGGGGAAACTCTATTAGCTCCTTATGAGGGTCTCCTAAACATAATACAGATTTTCAGTCTAACCGACCTTGCGTACCTTTAGTACAAGACATTATTTTTGTTTCATAGAGAGCGCCACTTTACGGTGCTTTTCGTATGTGCCCAGTAATATACGTTAGTTGTGCTTAAATTTCGATCACTGGTTTATACCTAAACGACCCCCATTAACCACGGTTTTAAGCTATTTTATGAGAGGCATTCTCCTAGAGCGTCATCGATGAAGAATAGTCTATGTTAAGTTTATCGTTTTGCTATCTTCTTTTGTTTTTCTCAGCCTTACTTCTTTTATTTTCATAATTTGATAATACATCTCGTGATTCACATAAGAAAATTGTAAAGAAATTGAAGATGCTAGTGTTGAGGTTATGAATTGTCGATAAATACACACTTAAAAACTTAGTATTATAAGCCTGCAAAAATTTATTATAGCTTGAAGTTTAATTATTTAAGCCTACCTCAACACTTGATATAATTAATGGATAAATAAAACTCGGACTAGCTTTAAATAATTGCCACCAATTAGTTCTAACGATAAGGCTGTTTAAATGTTTTCAGAACATGGGAAGGCTGTGTTGGATTCTAAATATTCCTTCTGGTGGTCAACATATACTTTCACATGTTACCAAAAGATCGATGTCTAGACCATGGTGAACTTCTCAAAAATTAAATGTAACAGCAGTAACACGAAAAAACTAGCAATGGTATTTTTATTGAGTATCTTGTACTTCCTAATTTTGTATTTGCGACTTTATAGTGATATTATTGTTGCTACAATCCTAATATAACTAACAATTATTAAAAATAACTTCATCGCCACGCGGTTTGTTTACATGTATAGTTACTTCACTTAACTTAGATGGGGCGGTTGTTAAGGTTACCTATAGTCTAAGAACGGGGTTCCATTCTTGTTTAAAGTATTTGAGTTACACCCAGGTTTGTCAGTAACATATTCGAACCATTAAAAATATTAAAAATATTTCGCACACAACTAATACATGTTTCATTTATTATATAAATTTGTTTCGGCGATCGCTGATGATTTGTCATATATATTGCACAAGGATACATTACATTAACTTGTCCAACCGTGACCATGTTTTAAAATTGGGATTTACGCTAATGTGTATTGTTGTTAATAAAATGTTGCTTTCCGGGTGACGTAATAACAAATAATGATTGTTACGATAATAATGTGTCCTCCTCTGTTCTTCACAACTTTGTCTGCTACGAATTCTAAATATTTGCTTTGTTCCTGTGATATTTGCGTGTATCACTTAAGTGGTCCATATCATGTATGTATATCAATAGACAATATCGTTTGGTGGCAATTTTTTATTTTGGTAATTCAACAAGCGTTCCTTTCTGGATGTTACATTTCATCGCACTGTAGAGAAAGTTATCGGTTATCATTGTGCGTTCTATGAATAGTTTTTCAGAGGAGGCAAAGATCATGTTATCACCTTATGTCAGCTCTTATCGAAGCCCGTTATTAAATTGGCTGTTACATAATCGTTATGAAAGATTCTATAGTCGACGTTTCAATACACATAGTATTGGATAGGAACAGAATATAAGAAAATAATGAATATAATCCTTTTAATTTTAATAAAAAGGATAAAATCAAATTTTAGATGTTGTGGCAAAAATTATTAAAACACAAGATCCTCCTGATTTATTATTAGAATTTCTGGTGTCAACACCCGCTTATTGTGTATTTATAGCTGTACATTACATTACAATTTCAATTCAATTTCTAAAGGATGTCTCAATAAGAACTTGAAATTTGAATCGTCTGCTATTTCAGTCTGTCACATGTTTGGTCAGCCATATTTGGTAGTTGTTATACGGAAACATTGGCATTTACAAAAAATGACACGTTACACTTTGCAAGAAACGCATTACAAAAATATGGTGAAAATATTACAGTGACAATTCGCAATTACGTGAACGTTTTGATGTGCATGAAGCTGAGAACTTTGCTGCTGTGAGAACCAGTGTCGCAGAACATCCCAATACCACCTCTAACCGGAATCGCGCCCAGGAATTGGACATCAACCGCAGCACCCTCCAACGAATTTCAACGAGGGATTTCCACCTTCATGCGTATAAGATCTAACTGACTCAAAAACTGAAGTCGATCGACCATGGTCAGCGCAGAAGCTTCGTCAACTCGATCTTGGAACAACAGCAAGTCGACGATGCTTCTATAAGAAAATCATCTTTAGTGGATGATCATCTCAGCAGCTACGTCAACAAACAGAATTCTCGGATGTCCTATCATGCAGGAACTTTCTCAAATAACGACAGATTGGTCATTAGATCATCATGGTACCTTTTTGAAAATGATTAAGGAGTCCCGGGTAAATCAATGGCGTTCGCTATTGTGGTATGGTCACAAAAATGAATTGATTTGGCATTTACTTGATGAAGATCCATATTGACAAACTGTTTCCGACGGGAATTGGATGGAATGTAAGCAAATGACATGTGGATTCAACAGGATGGCGTGACCTGGCACTCTGCACGCGAAACAATGATATTATTTAAAATTATTTCAAATAAACTTTAAATTTTTTCTCCTATCGGCCTCCTGTTCCTAGTTTTCTACTTTCAATGTGCCACTCCTTTCCTACTGAAGCCCTCCTCTACCTCTTTCAACCATCTTGATCTGGGTCTACTACGCCTTTTCCTTCCTCCTGGGTTGCACTGCAGGATGTTATAAAGTTTGTGTTCACTCCTCCTCTCCATACCTAACCATTTAATTCGGTGCCTTTTTATTATAAATTTGGTGTAGGTAGGTAAATGAAGCATTCTTTTCTAATTCTTTTCACTAATTTCTTGTAACGTTAATAATGGAGTTGTAAAACCAAAATAAACACTCTAATTTATACTCAGCGTCTTCATTCATAGTTAAATTAAGTTTCTTTTGAACTTAAAGTTGCATATTACCTCCGGTCTTACTATTTTTATACTAAAATACATTATTTACTTTGGCAAAAACAACATTCCCAAACATGAATGACCAGATTCTAATTCAAGTGAGAACGAGTTAAAAATATATATATTTTTTTGATATTTGTTTTGGACAACTAAAAATATTTAAATTATAATAGCGTATATACCTTGGATAAATTTGGCGAAAGTAACTGTGGTGACGGATCACAACTGTCCCTATACGCCATGAAAGGATCTGAGGGCTCGTCTGTTAAGAGGGGTGAAAAATCATCCCTCAACAGAAATTCGTCTAAATCCGGCAGTAGTGGCTCCAGGGGAACACACACGCCACCAGCCTCCGGGGCCAGATGCGTTAGATCTTCTGGTTCGTCTTTTAGCACTGAAAAGATGAAATAAAATAGATGTTAATTCATTGTTATTCGTAGGAGAAAAATATTTTAGATTCTAAAAAAATGGTTTATATCAAACGCAGGAGGTTTATCATATCGCAACAAAACTGCGACGAAAATAGACGGATTCATGAATCCGTTATCGCGTGGATCGAACAAAACACACGACCTATAAAACGCCTTTATGTAATAATAATAACTGGTTTATGTCAAGGCCAAGGTCGAGTAGATTCATTTTTAACTATCTCAATTACGTGAAATGTGTTGGGTGCAATGTGTGTGCTTACATTTCGGCGTAATGTTACACATATCGTGTACATATTATTCGCAATAATATCAGGCACATTACGGTACTGACACGTGATCTACTTACCATAGATCACGTGTCAGTACCGTAATGTGCCTGAGTTTATTTCATGCGAAGTTCAATTAACCAGCAGCTATTACGAAGATACTTTGCAGGTTCGAATGCATATTGGTATTGCAGGGTTTCGGATAATCAACTACATAGGTAAAGGTGGAGGAAAAGTACAACGTTGCCAAATTGATATTATTCACCAATATACAGAGTCTCCCAAGTTGAGTGGCCCATTAAAATATTTTAGGGAAGGAAATACACAAAAATTCTGAAAATAAGTAGACTGCCCTAGACCAAAGTGATCTTTCAGGGTAAATTATTTTTACTTTTGCATCACTTCCTGTTAAAAGTGAACTTAAAGTAACTTAAGTTTACTTATCTTGTTATTTTCTACATTTTTCCTCAATTTGTACATTTCTTTTTGTGTTAGCTCAAAAAATCCTTTTTCGGTTGAAACTTATTGGGAAAAATTGGGTTAATTATAGCAAAATGTGCCATTAAAATACACAATTATTAATAGGAAAACGAAAAGAAATAAGTAGAAGGAAGGAGATTCGACCAGATTGTAAAATTTTCAGAGATATTTAGACTATGATTTCAAAGCGTAAGGGTTATACCTTCAAATGATAAGCAACTTGAATCTTGAAATTTAAGAGACGACTTTTTACATAAGTTTTAAGATATCTCAAAATCGGTTACGTCTAGGTATAGGGTAACCTTAACATTTTGTATTTAGAATAACGTTTATGATCAGAATTTGCAATAAAAATTATAGCATCCTATTTAAAATAAAAGAGTTAATGGCGACTTCCGGTCAACCGGAAATGATGCAAAATTAAAAATAATTTACTCTGAAGGATCAATATGGCCTAGGGCAGTGTATTTATTTCCAGAATTTTTGTACATTTCCATCCCCATAATATTTTAATAGGCCACTCAACTTGGGAGACCCTGTATATTCAAAAATATTTTATAACACCTTAAAATGAAACCACTCATTTATCAGTAAATAATAGTCTACTACCTTAAAATAAAATCATACATGTCAAATGCATTTTTGTCTATTTACGTTATTGAACCTTCAAGTTTTACCAAACTTAAACGGAACATCCTACAACGTAGCATGTGTTAGATATATTTTACTTCAATAAAATTAAAATAATTTTAATTTTGTAATATGTCAAATAAATAATTGCATGTTATCAAAACAAATTTAAGGTTAGGTAACTGCAAATGCATTATAGGAAAAATATACAGAAATAGAAATAATTTTTAAAATGGAAGTAAATGGTAAATACAGAGTCAAGACGCTTCATTCAGTATTGTTCTAATTGTACAAAAAATGTATTGCAATAAATTTGATGCATTCACAATGATTATTAGCAAAAGCATTGCGCACCATTTCATGATGAAATATTCCCCGATTTTTTTATTAAATGCCTTAACTATTGCATAAAAATTGAATTTATGAATCATGATAATGAGTTACCAAAGGCACCATTTTTGTCTCTTTCTTTCTCGCTTTGGTTCTTTTTTAAAAATTACTGTGTACCTACTTGTCATTTTTTAATGTAGCTAGTAGAACAAACTATGGAACACACTTATCTTATGTAGAAAACAGGTAAGTATGTATGTAAGGCTATTAGAAATGATGAAAAAGCATGATTAGGATTTATAGTATGCATATAAAAACGTTTGAATGAGCAAGTATTCAAAATATGTAAAAACTGCAACATGCTAATGATTAGTTATTTCCCAGTAGATGACAATTGCGTTGTAGTAATATTTTAGTAAACATAACGTCATTATAGCAGAAAATCCATTTTGTTTTTAATTATTATTTTTGGTGTATTCAATAAAAAAAATCAATTACAGAAAAATGAGTATTTAATAGAGGTAAGTAGATTTTGAAAGAAGTTTTATATATATCAGGTAACCAAATAAGCTCTTGCGGTTTGTGATGGTAAAATATAAATACTTATTAAGGAACAATAATTCACTATTATTCATTACAGTAGTTACCAGCACACTCAATGACCGTTTGCCCACGTGACACCAATTTCTGGATGCCGTATTGTAGAACTTCTTGGATTTTGAATCAAAAATTGGCGGACTGCATTTATTATATTAACTCGAATTTTGAACTGTGTATGCTTCATACACAGGTGATAATTATTTGGCGAAATGTCAGGAAAATATGGAGGGTGTGACCACGCGGCTTGGCGTTTCCTGTAAGAATACCACTTTCTTTCGATTAATCACAGAAGGGTATTTTTGGATTGGTGTTGCTTGTACTCACTGAAGCTGTTCATAATACAAGTTAGCAGTGATGGTTTGACCCCTTTTCAAAAACTTATAATGGACAATTCCTTTGTTGTCCACCAAAATCTTATATGGGTGCAAGGAAGCGTTGGGGTGTGGGGTATCGAATCAGTAGGCGATAACCAATGATACGGACGCTTAGAATTTGAGTACAATATCCACTTTTCGTCGCAGGTTAATAACCGATCAAGAATGGATTCATTATCGTCGCGTGAAATGTTTGCCGAACAAATGATAAGATGACCTAATTTGTTATCATTTGACAATTCATGTGGGACCATTTGCTCAACTTCCGCCTCTTTCCTAGCTGGTGAAGGTGCGAACGAATGGTTTCGTCACTCACAATGAACCTTTCTGCAAGTTCTGGGCACGTTGTTCTGGAATTTTCTTCACAACCTGTTGAGTATCCTAGTTGTTAATGATCTTCGGTCTCCCAGAGCGTGTTTCACCGGTTAAGCTCAGATCTCGCGAAGAAAAAGTTTCAAGCCACCTCTGTGCTGTCCGATCACTTACGGCATCGTTGCCATTTTCAATTATTTAAAACTAGGAGTTAAACAAAAAAACTTTTTTTATGGCGCTGTCTACAAAAACCGCACAAACTTATTTGGTTACCTGATATATACATATCTATAACTGCATATTCTATTTGAATCATTCATTTTTTGTCAAGGTTATTCGGTAAATTTAAAAAAAAAAACGCTCATTTCAAACAACACGAAATGTGAATACATATTATATAGAAACAATTGTTTCATTTCCCAGTGCAGATCATCATGATTTTCATTAAGTTGTTTTACATGATAAGTGCTTTAGATATATGGTAAAATAAGGTTCCAACTAAAGTTTTGAAAGATTAAGAAGTATTTTTAATTACTTTTAAAGAAATAGACCCACCAAAACGCTTTTCTGTGTACTGATTTTTGTGTTTATAATGTCGATACTTTGAAGACTTTAACGCATAAAATTTGTTGTTATTCCAAGGCTATATTCACCGAGAAAAAGGTATGGTATATATGATAAGATTATCGGAATTTAAGGAATAATATACAGGTTGTTAAAAAAATTCGGGGCAGTATTGCTAACTGTCTTACTATTAATGCTACAGATTCGGTTAAATTAGCAATGATTCAGTGTTTTCAGCTTTGATTAAGGTGCAATTGAGAAAAAAAAACAATTGAATGATGCTTGAAAACTGTATTACAGTTTTCTTGCATTAAATATCGCAGTAGGGTTGGTTTGCTTCAAATGAAAACAAACAATGCAATCCTACAGAACTGTCAAAACTATTCCTAGCCGGTTTAACAGTCTAATCTTGCTTTGTGCTGCCATTAATGAGTGAATTT
>JARFOC010000494.1:34886-55872 GCA_031763485.1 Osmoderma eremita
GGAGCACTGTCATCATCTGACCGGCCTTGACGAATTTGAGATCCAAACTTAGCATACCGTATTATTTCTACCGTGGTCTATACTAACCCGTATAAATATACGGTGTCGAACAGATTGGAGATTATCAGCTCCATCTGTAGGAATTAACGTTAGCTAGTAATAGAGTGACCAGTTAACGGTAACTCCTGCAGATGGGGTTGATGGCCGCCATCTGTCTTTAATACATAAAATATTTATAGAAATACGAGAGTGAATTTTACTGATCTGCATATAGTATCATAAAATCCATTTCTGTAATTATATCCAAGACGAAATAAAAATATTTTATAAAAATAAGTAAACCCTGAATTTAGCGTACAAATGTTTGTATTTACATACAGGTGTCCACCGAAAACGAAGCACTTCGACTATATAGGGTGAATCATAAATAGCATGCTGCAGACGAAATATAGAATACTGTAATGACACTAAGCACAAATCCAAAATATTACACACGTGTGTATCATAGCATATTCAAAAAAAAAAGAATATTAAAGATATTTTAAACCGCGCACCGACCCTGGTGAAATATTACCTATACACTGTGAGCCTTTAACCTTGAATAAATTTAGTTCAAGCAATACGATGCTTTCTTAGAAAATGTTCCGGATAGGTAAACTTATTTTATTTATCGCCGATGTCTTGAGTTATTTGAAATTTCCATAGCGCCATTGTATGAAATCGACGTCATCGATATTTGTTTGAAATTGAAATACCCCTCCCCTGCCCTCCCCCTTCTGTGTTAGATTTAAGGAATACTTTAAAATATATATCTACCTTCACCAAATTTTGTTGTTTTATTTTGATTTCTTTTGCTGTTCTGTTTCTAATACAATTTACTGGCGAAGTATTTTTAAAGCAGCTATAACTCTAAGGCAATGCAATGCGCCGCCTATGGGCGCACTAAAAAAAGTGATCTGAAAATCGTCATATTTTGGACTCATATTTAGTGTCATTCAATATCTCCGTTGCGACACGCTGCATAACACTTTGCACAAAATCCCCTAAAACATGTCAGCTTTTATTGTAGACGAACAACTTCTGGGGAACAAAAGATCTCCATATATCAAATGTTTTAATTATTTTAAAATCAGCTTAAATTATCTTAAAAAGATAGTTTCTCTAATTTGGTCCCGAGAAGTTGCTCCCCTTAGATTCAACTGAGCTTCAGCGATTTTATCAAAAATGTGGATTCTGAAATATTCAGGGTGTTTCGTTTTTTCCACGGATAGGCTTCTATAATCGATGTATAGAAGCTTAGAGGGCTTTTGAGCTTTAATATTTTATTTACCTTATTTTATTCTTTCATTTTGTATGCAATGACTAAATAAAAAAATATTTTAATAAATTACATTCTTCTGTTTCGCTCTATATAAATGTGTTTCGACTTTCTAAAGTATGGAATGTGTATACGGAACTGTAATTGATACTAATTGTAACTGTTTTTAACACTTAGCGCCCCGATAAACCAAGCTAAAAGCTTTTATAGAATATATAGAAATAATATTAAGTAGCTATCTGACACGGAGCAACTGAAAAACCCAAAACAGCAAAGATTTTTCCTTAAACGTTTACAAATAACGTAAAATGGTGATGATGCAAGACTTTAGTATGTAATTTATCCCGAAACCCACAGCGCCTACTAAAGCGCCACTAAATACATTAACAACCCAAACACCCCATCCACCGAACAATTGAATTTTTCCAGTTCCACCCCACCTAGCACCCTTCGATTTCGGTCACAGTACGGTGAATGCGGGTGCATCTACCTCCCTCTATTGTATGCTGAACGAGGGTGACAGCCCCGTCACATTTAACTGGTTCCTAAACGGGAAACCGATCGAAGAAACTTTAGACGTACTGGTAACACGTTTCGGCGCTAAGAGCAGCATCCTGAACATAGATTCTGTACGTGAAGAGCACAGCGACAGGTACACTTGTAAGGCGACCAATTGGGCCGGTACGGCCCTATACGCTGCCAAGCTGAGCGTCAAGGGTGATTTGATTTTGGGACACGTATGTTTTAGTTTTGTTTTTTAAGTTGTTTTGATGTTGTCTGCACTGCCAGAAACCTCCCTGTACACATAACAATTGTCCAATTTTTTGAAAAGAAAATATCATTGTTGTTGTTGATGTTTCTAAGGTCGAGATGGTCCTTTCATTAAGGAAAAGGTTGGTCTAGCTTAAGTAACTTATTCTTTTGTCCCACCGTATTTAAATTACAAAGGAAAAACACGACACCTACTAGATATCCATTATGACAAACTAGCCACGTGGAAGAATGCACTTCATTGGTCAAACATTTTGAAATAATTGCTTATTTCCTTAGTGAAACTCAAGAAGAAATCTGCCCACACCCTGTATATTAAACGGTAATCGAAAATAAATAAATAAAATCGTAAATTGATGTTTTATACATAATACCACACGAAATAATATTACATGGAATACATTCTTTACTACCTCCGAAACAGTGCCACCACACATTACTCCATTTGATTTTGGCGAAGAAACCTTGAACCAAGGCGAATCGGTTTCTCTAACATGCACTGTCAACAAAGGTGATCAACCCATCACGATAGAATGGTTCCTAAATGGTAAACCCATCAAGAACATTGACGGCATCTCTACTAACCGTTTTGGCAAGAAAGCTAGTGGTTTGAATATAGACTCTGTGCAAGCTGAACATAGCGGAAAATACACTTGCAGAGCTACCAACTGGGCTGGTGCCGCTTATTTTGCTGCCAAATTGGCTGTGAACGGTACTTACATGAGATTGTTATCCATTATTGAATGGGAAATGAGCTATAATATAGTCTTTTTATTTGTATTTTATATAGTGATATAGTGATTTGTTTATCGTATGGCACTCAAATATCTTGAAATTTATCAATTTCATCAAGAAAAGTCTAGAAATCTGGACTTAATTGCACTTTAAGAATACAGGAATATTCCAAAGTTATAGTCTTTCGTAGATTAATAAGACCCTTGTCTAAAATATTTTTCCACTCTGGGTTTTAAAATATTTTAGTGTTATGCGATAAATTAATTTCTCGATATAAGTCCTTTGGACTTAGATCCATAATGAATTAAATCTTTACTTTCATACAATATATTACTCCAGATGAACCCAACATGTACCACTGTATCCATTTATATCGTCCGACTTTATTGACATACATTCTTCTTTCATATTTTACAAGCAAGATTTTTCATTCCATTATGCATTAGAACTTACATGATTTTTCTGAAGCAGAGGTTTTAACATATAATAAGTCCATTGAAACATGTTTATTTTCGTTGACATGATAACACATTAACCTCCTATATAGATTCATGTTATTCGTCCGTTCATCCAGGACTTTAGCACACTTCATCACACACGTCTTACGTTTCAGCTAAGGCTTTTTTACTAGACCATTTTGATTTTCTGAGTTTATTACCTTATTCTTGGCTTTCGCATAACTACGATGTATTTAGCTATCATAAATCTTACTTTTTTATAATTTTCCTTTTATCAGTGCATATAAGTCCAATGGAATTTTATCTTCTGGACTTAATTGTTCTATTTGGAAACAAATAATATAGGGAAAACCACTAATATTCGACCAATCCATTGCGATTTTAATCGTATTTGAAGTACCACCCCGCATAAGTCCATTTGACTTCGGCACTGACAGTAAAAATGCCGGTGATTTCATATTTTACAACTAGTAACATTTTCTTTCCACTTTGCGTTAGGATTTAGATCGCATGATTTTTTCACATCAGAGGTTTTAACACATAAGTCTATTCAAACATTTATTTTGGTTGACATCACAAATCAGATTACAATTCACTTCATCACATAACACAGATCTTACATCTCAGCCGAGACTTCTTCGTATATAAGTTGTTTTCTTTTGATTTGGTTACTTATTCATCGCCTTTAGGAATAACTAAACTACTCTAAATCTAAACTCATGATTTGTTTTTATCGCTGCATATAAGTCCAATGAAACTTTATCTTTTGGACTTATACATATATACAACATTTTTTTCAATTTTAAAATACATAAAATAGGAAATATTCTATACAATCACTAAGAGAATTGCGATTTCAATCTTATTTGCAGTACCACCTCACATAAGTCCATTTGATTTCGGTACTGATAGTAAAAATGCAGGTGATTCCATTTCGATACTTTGCACCATCGACAAAGGTGACCATCCCATTCAGATGGATTGGTTCTTGGACGGCAAACCGGTGCTCGGAGTGAACAGCATTTCTGTAAGTCAGTTCGGACGGAAGAGCAGCATTTTAAATATAGAGTCGATAAGAGCTGAGCACAGCGGCAAATATACTTGCAGGGCGACCAATTCGGCTGGTTCAGCCTATTACACAGCTAGATTGGCGGTCAATGGTGATTTAAAAGAGCACTGCACATTAATTTGCTTTTGTTTTCTTTCGTATTAAAGCCTGGGAATGTATATGCTTGATTTGACACGCAAACCTTTTAAAAAACTCCGCTTCTCCTACCTAAATCAAGTACCTTTTCCCAAATCTATTGATATAGGTATTTGAAGACATCCTCAAGACAATTATCTTTTTGCAATTCTCAGTTTCACCCCATATAACTCCATTCGATTTCGGGAGTGACAGCAAAAAAGTGGGTGACTCTGCCTCCCTATATTGTACCATAGATGAAGGTGACTCACCAGTACATTTCGAATGGTTCCTCGACAGTAGCCCCATTTACGATATGGAGGGGATTATGATCGGTAGATTTGGAAAGAAAAGCAGTATACTGAATATTGATTTCGTGCGTGCTAGGCATAGCGGAAAATATACTTGCAAAGCTACGAATATAGTTGGTTCAGCCTACTACACCACCAAGTTAGCTGTTAAGGGTGACCGATTAATGCAAACGCAATTTACAATTTTCCTTTTATTTGTTTTTATTCCTGAACCATCCTGTTGTATGACCGTTAAAGATATCGACCATATTTTAACCTTAAAGCAAAAGGACGTTGTTTTCTTATTGAGGATTCTCTACTTTAGCCATTACTTTTGGCGCTTTTATCTATTTTTCCGAATATTACCAAAAACATACTTCTTAAAATATATTTTAAATAGGTATGTAAATATATTGCAATTGTTACATTATGAATCTGCATTAAAAATTAAATGCTAACCAGAAGTCTTTTACGACCCATCTACATATTTTGATTAAATGTATGTAGTACTTTCCAGAATTAACTTGTGAATAATAAAATAAATTTTATAAAACACTTAGTTAAGAGAAAAAAGTTTTGATAATCATTTCATTCATTAGTATTTGGAATGGAATCAATCATAAGATCTATCAGTCCATCTTTACCAAACTTGTTATCTTTTATCTTTGCCTCCATAGCTAACGTAAGATTCTGGAATTTCTTCAAGCTTTTTTGAAGCCGTGTTATTTACAAAAGAAAAAATGCGTCCTTTAGAAAAGCGAAGAAATTGGTACTTCTGGCAAAAAGAAAACTAGAGAAGTCTAGAGCTTTAGTTTCAAATAAATTATTTCCATTCTATCAAATGGGATTTGATTTCAAAAACCTTTCTGATTTAGATTTACTGTGGAGACTCTTTATGCTTCTTAGATTTTATATTTTGAAAATATAAATTGAAAATCTGCACTTAAAGGTAAACATGGTCTAATTTGGAAATTTTTATCTTACAAAATGTGCCTTCTAACATTTAATTGTAGATATTTAAAAAATTCGCGTAAATCGTTCCAACAATCTATTCTTTCGTTTTTACATTTTCTTCATTCACTTATGGCAACAGTTCCACCGCACATAAGCCACTTTGATTTTGGAAGTGAACCCAAAAACGCTGGCGAATCAACTTCATTATCTTGCACAATTGACAAAGGAGACAACCCCATTCAAATCGAATGGTTTCTGAACAGTAAAGCGGTGTCCGATGAAGGCATCACGATTGGCCGTTTCGGCAAGAAAATCAGCATCCTCAGCATAGAATCAATACAAGACCATCACGCTGGCAAATACACTTGCAAGGCTACCAACTTCGCCGGTTCAGCATACTATAGCACCAGTTTGACCATTAACGGTGACTTTGAAAGAAATTCTTATTTAATTTCGAATAGCGTCCAAAACCTAAACAAACTGTTGCAGTTCCATTTATCCCAAAATACTTTTTATTATAGTGCCGCCCCATATAACTCCATTTGATTTTGGTCCCGATGCTAAAAACGCTGGTGACTCGACTTCCTTATATTGCACCGTTGATAAAGGTGACAACCCGGTGCAGATCGACTGGTACTTTGATGGGAAACCGATTTATAACCTCGATGGAGTATTGATTACGCGATTTGGTAGAAAGAGCAGCATTTTGAACATCGAATCTGCCCACGCTGAGCATAGGGGGAAATACACTTGCAAGGCTACTAACTGGGCTGGTTCGGCGTACTTTACCGCCGAACTAGAGGTTAATGGTGATTGGTTTTTCTGTATTTTCTCTTATGTTTGAGTTTTTTTTATCTATTATTTTCCATTTGCAAACAGCTGTATTGGTTCATTCTTGGAATACTGGAGATATCCCAAAGCTTTTACCTAAAGTTACCTTAAAGTCTTCATTCAAACATCATCGCTCTTTCAATATTGAAATATTCTTTGTAATAGCTTTTTTGTTTTTAACATTTTTCCAAAGAAAAAATTGAAAAAAGTTAAGAAATATTTGTATTATCTGCGTAATCTTGCGTTATAAAACAAGTAACAATCAGGAAAATTAACTGATATTTTCCACAAACTTTATCATTTCAATAATCAAGGGATTACTTCCTTACTAGAAAATTCTCGCTCAATCTATATTTTGATATTTCTACATAAGATTTGTGACAAATCTTAAATTATAATTATTTAATTTTTATTTTATCACAGCTTCCTTAGCTCCTCGCTCTACTATAAACTATTATTATTACCAGTACTTTAAAAGCAAACAAACCCTTTTTATTTCATTTGCCATCCATAACCATTAATTAATCATCCATTCTATAACATTGTACAATAGTTAATTGGCCGTGATTTAATTCTTTAGATTCTCTGCAGAGTGCACTGTTACATATTTTTACTAGTACATCGAACTCACGATCAGTGTCGTACACATATTCCACTAATCGTTTCAGTTCCACCGCAAATATTGCATTTTGACTTCGGCGAAGAAATCGTGAACTCAGGAGACATGGCTATGATCAACTGCGCCGTTACCAAGGGCGATTTTCCCATAACAATCTCGTGGACATTGGAAAACAAAACCATTGATAATATTGATGGCGTTTCGATCACTAATACTAACAAACGAATCAGTCAACTCACCATAGAATCTGTCAACGCTCAGCATGCGGGACTGTATACTTGTCATGCGCAGAATTCTGCTGGAACAGCTACGTATTCGGCAGGGTTGCGTGTAAACGGTTTGTTAGGATTAGATTCTTTAATTGCTATCGTGTTTTTTCCTGTTAGATACTAATTTTGCAAAAAGAACACCCTCGAAACTTTAACCGAAATCTTTGCAGTTTCCCCACAAGTACTACCCTTCGAATTTGGCGCCGATCAAATGAATTCCGGTGACACAGTTTCCGTAGCTTGTTCTGTGTATAAAGGTGATTTACCTTTGCACATAACATGGCTGTTGAACGGTAAATTTGCGTTAGAATATCAGGGGATCACAGTGAATTTGGTCAACAAGAAATTGAGTACGCTAACCATAGATTCCATCGATGCGGTGCACGCTGGCCAATATACGTGTCTAGCTAAAAATTTAGCGGGGGAAAGTAGTTTTACAGCTACTCTGTTGGTTAATGGTACGTCTAGTTGCTGTCTGAGATGTTACGAAAGTAGTTAATTACCTTCCTTTTTTATGATTGAGTTTTTGTGTTATTTGAGAGCCTCCTGTCCATAAATATTCATTCTTTCTTCATACGTTTCAAGCAATAATTAAAATTTAGAAACCTGCTCCATCAATAAGAGAAATAGCATAGGGGGAGAGAGAGAGAGAGTACATACAAGAGAAACCTGAACTTTCTTATTGGCATTATACATAGCCATCATTCCTATTATCATCAGCGTGTTTTTCTTCACCTTTTACTGTTAATTTTTAGCTAAATAAATACTAACTAGTGAGCTCTTATTTGAAGCTGCACTAATATCACCTGCTTTCTATAAAACAAACACTAAATGTTTTTCTTGAATTTGCACTTGTAGTACCGCCACAGATTATAGCATTTGATTTCGGCGAAGATCAGATGCACACTGGTGACATGACGTCGGTTACTTGCACGGTGAATAAAGGCGATCTTCCGCTAAGCATCAGCTGGAGTCTAAACGGTCAGCCAGTGCAAAATGCCGCAGGAATTACCGTAAATTTGATAAGCAAAAGGGCCAGTTACCTAACGATCGAACACATTTCGGCTGAGCATAGTGGAGAATTTATTTGCCACGCCAAAAATGTCGCTGGCGAAAGTGCCTACAGCGCCACCTTGCGAGTTAACGGTATATTAGTTGAGATTGAGTAAAGATTTTAAATATTATATTTTTAATTTGAAAAACTAACTTTTCAAATCCTATTTTTCTATACATACCTAAATGTTCATATCCCAAAAAGAGTTATTACTTCGAGAGGTCTTCCGCAGAGGTTTAGCACCATTTCCATTACTCCATTTTGCTTTATAAGTTACGGTCATACGCACCAAAATCATATATATCATCTAAATTGCAATTTTCGGTTTCTAAGTCTTATTTTCATCCCGCCATGGCATTCATTTTCAGTTTATTTTCAGTGTCTCCTCACATAACACCCTTCGAGTTTGAAGGTGAATCAAACACAGGCGATAGTGTCCAATTAAATTGTTATGTTAGCAAAGGTGATTTGCCTTTGAATATCTCTTGGAACCTGAATGGTCGATCTATCATCCAAGATGGTGGGATATCCACGATGGCGATTGGTAGCCGTACCAGTTTACTCACGATAGCTAACGTTCTGGCGCAGCATGCTGGAGAATACACCTGTCATGCAGAAAATAGCGCTGGAATTGCCAGCCACAATGCTATACTCTATATAAACGGTATTCCTTTTTGAAGGGAAATAATAGAAAAATAGTATGCGTTAAGAGAATTATGTGAAATGGTTGCTTTGTTAATCCTGTTAACTTACCTTTTATATGAATTTTCCTGTACAATTACCAGAACCTAATCATGTCCAATTAATAACGTTTAGATTTTTTGGAAATGTGTGAAAACCTTAATGTAAACAAGAAAAAATATATCCATACATAAATGTGACCAAATCTATTTCACTTCCTCCGTTAGTTTATCTGAATTTCACACATTTCCAAAATCAACCCTCGAGCCGTGAATTTTTGCAGTCCAACCTCAGATAATTCCCTTCGATTTTGGGGAAGAGACCGTGAACTCGGGTGATATGGTATCAGTTTCTTGTACGGTGAGCAAAGGCGATTTTCCTATAAACATCACCTGGATCCTAAACGATAGGTCGATAGCAACCTATTCTGGGATAACAGTTTTGCGCACCAATAACAGAATTAGTCAACTTTCAATAGATTCTGTGCACGCCGAACATAGTGGAGCATACAAGTGTTTAGCGATAAATGCCGTTGGATCAGCGGAATATACGGCACATCTTAGAGTTAACGGTAGTTGAATGTTTACTTGTGTTTTAGCATTGTTCTTATTTCTCCTTTCTAATCCCATTGCAAAGTTCCAAATATCACATATCAGTTTGAGAAAGGAATGATATTGGATAACGGTTTTTCTTCCCTTATTCTGGTGTATAATTCTTTTATAGTACAACCTTTAATAACACCATTTGAATTTGGCGAACAAGCCGTGGATTCTGGTTTCGATCTTATGTACAGTTAGCAAAGGAGATTTGCCCCTAAATATCACTTGGCTCCTCAACAATCGTGATATCAAGGAACATTCTGGGGTATCAGTACTGCGCACAAACAGCAGAATCAGTCAGTTATCAATAGATGCTGTCCAAGAAGCGTATAGTGGGTTGTATGAATGCGTAGCTTCTAATTTGGCCGGAATTTCCAAACATTCTGCCGAATTAAGCGTTAATGGTATTAACTTTATATTATACTAGACTTGCTTTTTGTTGCTTTTACACCCTGAAAATCTTTACCTCACCCGGAAATTGTACCACAAAATTTGGGATTTTGCCTCTTGCAGTTCAGCCACAAATTACTCCGTTTGATTTCGGCGAGAATGCTATAGATTCCGGTGATATGGCATCGATATTCTGCACGGTCCATAAAGGTGACTTCCCAATCAACATAACTTGGCTCCTCAACGGTGAATTGGTCGAAAAGCAACCTGGCGTTTCAGTTTTGCGTACCAATAAAAGAATTAGTCAACTCTCAATAGATTCGGTCCACGCTGAGCATAGTGGGATTTATGAATGTGTCGCTTCTAATCCTGCTGGAGTTGTTAAACATTCAGCTCATCTCAATGTGAACGGTACAATAACTAAAACCCAACACCTATTAGAAGAGCCCAAACAGTGTTTTTAATAAGAGACTTTAATTGAGTTTGGTGACTTCCTTTATCCTAAATTACCTCTGCATTTATTTCTAGTCCTTCCTAAACTATTACCTTTCTCATTTGGTGACGAACCCTCAAAATTGGGGGAATTGACAACGGTGCAATGCAGCATGGCTACAGGTGATATTCCAGTGAAATTCTCTTGGTTCCTAAATGGAAAATTAGTCGAGCAATCTGATGGAATTAACGTGGGAGCTTTCGGAAGCAAAACTTCACTCCTACGCATAGATTCCTTAGCTGAAAATCACGCTGGCAACTATACTTGTTCGGCGCAAAACAATGCCGGTCTAAGCAATTATACAGCAAAATTAACTGTTATGGGTACTTCATATTTTATATTAACAAATTGCGTTTAAATAACACAATTATTACTACCTCTAAACCTTCTTTGTATTCCTCACAGTTTTACCCAAACTATTACCTTTTACCTTCGGAGATGAAGCTTCGAATTTGGGCGAATCCACTACCGTTCAATGTAGCCTGGCTTTAGGTGATTTACCGGTGAACTTCACCTGGTTCTTAAACCATGAAACAATCGATGGAAAATATGGAATAAGCTCTGCAATATTCGGAAAGAGAACGTCAGTTCTCAGCATCGAATCCTTGGATGCTCAACATGCCGGAAACTACACTTGTCTAGCCCAAAATGCAGCCGGTCAATCTAGTCATAGTTCTGAATTAAAAGTGATGGGTACATTTAACTGTAAAATAAACACAACTTCAATACTTAAAATCCTTAATTTTTGCACGATTCCAAACGATTTTCCACTAAATTCAATGCACTTTTACTTGGCCTTCAGTTACACCAAAAATTATTCCGTTTGCTTTCGGAGAAGATGCTTCCAACTTGGGCGATTCAGCGTCCGTACAGTGTGGCATCTCGTCTGGTGACCTACCAGTACAATTTCTATGGTTCCTCAATAACATGACCGTCGATAAATCTTACGGTATTACGATGGGAAATTTTGGAAAGAAGACTTCAGTTTTAAGCATAGATTCTTTGGCCGAGCATCATGCCGGAAACTACACTTGCTTAGCTAGGAATGCCGCTGGGTTCGGGAGTTATTCTTCGGAATTGGTGGTTATTGGTAACGTAATTCTTCAAATTTAGCGTTGGATGCGTAATTTGAAAACTCTCTTCATCTTTCTAACACAATATAGTTTATTAAGTATTGTCCTGAGTTGAAACAACAAACATATCCCTTACCTACGAATATTCTGATTTTTTTTTGAAATTTTCTAATATGATTTAGGTTTAACCATTCATTTTCAAAATTAACATTAAGCCACCAAAATTGTAAGGTCTACCTGAGATGTATATTGCAAAAGCTTGGAAATACTATCTTCAATCAAATTTTAGTCATATGGTGATATCACCAAATTTGCAATTCTAATCTTAATTTTTAGGTTTCATCACTGTTTTCTTTTTTTTCAAATCCTTTTGCAGACACCCTAGCAATATACTTCTAATATCATAATTTACCAGTAAGATTTAATATTGTTTGCTCAAGATATTAGACGGTTTTCTATATTTACTTTCTCAAAAAGCAATTTTTATCTTTACCATTAACTTATTGTCAATACATAATTCATCATATTTTTGTTTTCTGAACATTCTTAATATTGCCCGTACTTGTTTTATCTGCATACATTTCTGTCATTCCATTTTTAGATCGTCATCACATAACCTACAGAAGTGTTGTTAATCTTAACCATTTATCTCATTTTAAATTAAAATTAGTTGGTGTATGACCTATTTTTGACATCTTGCACGACATTTCCACTAAGAGCGAATGCAGTGTTAGGGCATTCCTAATATTTATTTTGGTACCGACTTACTTCGCTCCATAAACGTTCATTTAACTATATCCTTGTGTATTTTCAAAGCACTTGCAGATGTACATAGTTTACCTTGGGATAATGAGTTTCCGCATTCCGCATCAAAAGTATCGGCAACTATAAGAACTATTTCCAAATGTGACAACTATTTTGGGACTGACAAAGTAATTATGCAACACATAGTTTACTTGAAGTATTAGAGGAACTACATTCAAAACTATTACCCCAGAAGACCTTGAGTGAAATAATTAAGACCATTGAAATGAATACTCATACAAAGCAATCAACTACGGTGTCAACATTTGTGGCATAATTTTATAAACACTTTTACATACAATTCCTTACTTGATCCTACTGAGGAACACCAGTATTACTGTATTTTGAGAAATTACTTGGGAGGAAGGACTTCAATAATATCCAAACGATTTACTCCTTTAAAAATATTTTTAAATGGTTAATGATTCTCATAAAATATACGCAAGTCATATTAATTCTTGTAAAATACAAAATAGGATACGGTGGCTTAAAATAGTAAAAAATTAAAGATACCCTTACCACCTCGATGAGTGAAGAGCTCCTGGACGTCTAACATTATCTTCCTTCGTAGTTTCTGCTGAGGATGCCAACTTAGTTGCCGAAATACGTATCCAGGAGTTCTTCACTCATCGAGGTGGTAAGGGTATTTTTTATTTTTTAATATTAATTCTTGTTATGAAGTTGAGACATGTGCCATCTAGGGGGGTACAGGTCAAGCTCCAACCAACCGGGCGGTAATACAGTACACTTTCGGTAAAGAAAAACAATATCTTTACAATTGCATCATGAAATATAGTTTCGTTCAAATTTAGAGGTAAATATACCTCTTGTATAAGGCTCAATTCGCATCAAGATCGCCCGAATAAGTGAAGTCGTGATGAGTTCTGTCTGATTCTACATACTGTTGGGCTTCCGTAACCGCCCGGAATTGGTTCGGCCGTCTTCCGCGTGATATAATTGTAGACAATACACTACTACTCATCCGAACACAAAGAGATTTACTACTTTACCGATTGACACAATCAATTTCTCATCTATTGATGCATCGCTCATAAATCTTACGCGGCACAATTTAAATTTTGAATTCGCCCAACATTAAATCTCTGTTTCTCTACCCAACACAGTTCCACCAAGAGTCTTACCTTTCGATTTCGAAGATAATCCCGTACCTTCGGACAGTTACGTCCAGCTGACTTGTGTCGCGAGTATGGGCGATCTACCCATGAATATCACGTGGTTGTTTAACGACACCGATATCAGTTTCTATCCTGAGATGTCCACGGGCAGGATCGGCGCCAGGAGCACCTTCCTTTCCATAGACTCCGTGTGGTATAATAACGCTGGGTGGTACACTTGTGTGGCTCAAAATGGCGCCGGGGAGGGCAGACATTCCGCTCGTCTGTTCGTGAATGGTTATGGATAAAATTTGGTAGAATGCTTTGCGATTTGAGATGACGCCTTGTGGGTTGTTGCGAGAGTTTTTTGCGCTTCAAACATCGCTGATTGTTAGCGTGACTATACGCTGAGAAATATTTTAAAGGTTAACACAATTCTGGTAAAATTCACCAGGATTTGGTTAACTTTACCACAATTGTGTAATTAACCACAATATATTTTTCCTAGTGTATATTTAACATAGAGTCATTGCACAATTGTTTTTCATCTATGGAGTGTTCGAGTGCCTTTAACCAGTTTTGCTAATAGCTTTTGCTGTATTCACATACACAGATCATTGCGCATAATTTTCTCAATCTCATTAAACTAAAATAATGTTGGTATAACGACAATACTCTTCTATTGTAATTGGAGATACTATTTGGTACAAATAGAGCTTTCTTAATAAACAATTTTAAATCGATTTCTATGGAATTATAGCCCAATATACTAAATTTACCATTATATAAATATTGTGCTCTTTTCAAATTGATATTTAAGGGACAAGCCTAGCTTCTTTGTAAAGCTTTTTTAAGTGAAAATGCTTAAAAACAATTATTCTTTTATTCACCTAGAAGTTGCCTGTAAATAATTTAAAAAATGAAAATGTTAAAACTATACAGAATGTGTTATTAAATAAAATGAAAAGTGAAACGAGCTGAGATAAGGGTATTTTTCGACCTAAACTTCTTTCGGTTAAAGGAATCACAAGAAGTGTTGGAAATTGAATAAAGACACATTGTAACGTTTATTTTAATCAACATTTTAGACGTAATCTGGGTTTTTTTTTAATTTTTGTAGTGAAACTCAAATGAAGCTCACAAAACGGTGTAAAAGAAAAAAAATTAAAACAGTTTTATTACATAGATCAATAACTGTACATTTTATACTATTTTCTTCGTTTTGAAACTGTTTGTCAAGTCACCTGTTATCGACATCAGAACGAAGGTAAAAATAAGAAAATTTACTATGTCACTCGTAGAGACGTTCTGCTTTGTGTTAGGAGTACCACAAGAGTCGAAATTCGGTCCTTTGATGTTTCTTTTGTGTATAAAAATAACGAAATGTATAATGTAGCTAATATTAACCTCTTTTCACATAAATTCTGTATCAAAACAATCGATAAATGATTCCTCCTGGCTATAAGATCAATGTTCTCATGATTCAAAAATAATATTAAGAAAGATGTGTGAAAGCTCCGTGAAAATGCAAACTGTTAATGTATTGTTAATTCTTATTTTTCAATATAAAAAAAATTTGACACTTTTGCTTTGCTTCATGTTAACCACAGCAAACATTTTTAAGGTATACCAAAATAAAACGTTCTCTTTGGTGTAAATAAATCATCATTTTATAATTTACCTTATTTAATTTCGAATTTCAAGTTTCATCGAATAAAAATGCTTGTGCTATTTAAATAATATAAAACTATAGTACAGTTCAAGTTTTGAATTAAGTATTGCTCTTATAGAGATCGTAGCCCACGTTGCCAAATCTATTTAGGTACAAATATTTACACGAGCATGCTTACAACAAATTAAAAATCATCTCTATAATAAATTTGGCAAATTAAGTAGTATCGGAAGACCATGAATATGATAATGCTGATGAGACCGATGTTAACTTAATAATAAATTCTTTGGGTTCATCTGCATCTCGTCCAATTTCCACATTTCCTCTTCAACTAAAATTGATAAAATATAAGTAAGATAAAACCACTATGATAAATTTTAATTGTCTTATTTTTCATAACATCTTTAATGTCATTTTGCCAATTCTGTACGGAAACATTGTCGTATCCTTGCTGAATAAGCACAGGTATGTCTTTAAGGCGCTGTTGAGCGGCTCCATTACCGAGTACATATTTATTGTACTTTTTTTTTTTGTGATACTATTTCCAGCAAATCACGCTGTAATAATTCTTCAACAAAGGAAACTTATTTGTTCGAAGATAAATACGTAATAAAAGACAAGAAATACTGGAGGAATACAACTGACACAGAAACTGAATTGACTGAACCGAAATTGACAAATGACCTGACGGAAACAGTGATTAATACCAACAGCCATCAAAAATATATGGCAACAATTCCTGTTATAGAAAAGTATATCCTAATACAAATACGTATAAAATTTTAAAAAAGGATGGATATGGTCCATAAGAGCAATACTTCCTTTAAGACGTGACATGCACTATAATATTGTATGACTATTGTCCGAATTTTCTAGAAGAAATATTTTTTTAATAGTAATGACACGTAAGCAAATTTCATTTGCTAAAGCATTCTAAAGAAGCTAGCCAAAATCTTACTTTGAAGACGTATTTTTTAAATCTATTTTACACTTTTAATGACACCAACCAATCATACTTTATTTGTGAATCATTTCTCGCAGTATCACCTCACATAACACCGTTCATATTCGAAGATAATCCCGTCTCCTCCGGCCAGTCCGTCCAAATAACTTGCTACGTCTCCGACGGTGACCTCCCCCTAGAAATCGTGTGGCACCTGAACGGGGTTCCCATAGGGAATTTCGGCGAAATCTCATCAGGTGTTATGGGCAAGAGAGGCTCGTTCTTAACCATAGATTCTGTTTCTTATAACGTAGCGGGAAACTACAGCTGTGCGGCTAGAAATGCTGCCGGGGAAGACATCCATACTGCTCAGCTATTGGTTAACGGTTACTCTATTTTATATAGTATACATAAGTTTGGTTTACTTGTTAAATGTTGTTTTGAGTTTTGTGATTTCTTATTAACTATTGCACATTCATATTTGACAACCTTAAGAGGAACCTATAACAAACCTATAACAAGTACGTAGCCAATATAGAATTAGCAGGTCTTCATTGATTGGTTTTAGTTTTATGTAGAGAAAGCTACTTTTCCATAGATTTTCCTTAGCGTTCTTCCATTTGTTTGCCTTTGTGTGGTTCATCTTGATAAATCTGAACTCACAAAAATCACGGATACTACTGATTACCTTGTATCACAGAATTTGTATGTCCTAACTTTCCACATCCATTATGCTCTCATTAATTTTGATCTGTTTTAATAATATCTAACAACTATACAATTATCGATCAAACAAAGTTGCAATATGAATTAAACTACCGTATGGAATTCATTTGCCATTTATTAGACACATTTAAAAGAACTTACTTTTAGAAAATTAATTGCAGAGAGGTAGGTACATGTATGAATAGAATTTCTGTAATTGTTACCACAACAGGAATAATTTCTTATCTTCGCTCAACTCTTAAAGGAAATGTTATTTGATATCTTTTTTCAACTTTAGGATTATTTTCTGCTATAGCTAAGTTCTTAACCAATAAAAGAGTACTTCAATTGCAAAACTTTGAAAGGCAGGTCATTACTAGGTTTTCGTCACCTCTATTTGATAAACCTTAAATTTATTGGAATAAATGCCTGGGTTTTACCAGTATAATGGTTATTAGAAATGCCTTAATTTAGACTGAACCCAAATTTGCAGTCACGTCAAAAAAGTAAGGTTAAGAACTGTGGATACTTGTATGGATGCTATAGTTCAACTACTAAACGAAAATTTTTGACAAGTGCTTTTAACACGAGTCACCAATAACCCCTTGCTATACATCAAGATTCGTCTAAACATGGATTTTTGAATTGAGATACTTTCTGACTATCCTAAACTCTTTGATGTAGTTTAGCATTTCGTATAAGCATTATGATTTTTTTTTAATTTGATCTACCGAAACAAAATTAGAATTATAGTTTGACAAATAATAAAACTTTTTGACAGACAAGGAAGTCTTTATGGCTTCTTTTGCAATTTTTTGAGCTTCAATTAAACAAACTTCGTTTTCACCAGTACCACCTAGGATCACACCGTTTATTTTCGAAGACAACCCAGTTTCTTCCGGGCAACCAATACAAATATCTTGCTTCGTACCGATCGGAGATTTGCCTATCCAAATAAAATGGACACTGAACGACCTCGACCTAGACGACTTTCCCGAGATATCCACCGGCAAAATAGGACACAGAAACTCCATTTTAGCCATAGAATCCGTCTCATATACGAACGCAGGCAACTACAGTTGTGAAGCCGCAAATTTAGCGGGAAAAAGCCATCATACAGCTCAATTGCTAATTAACGGTGATTGTTTTGCACTTACACTTAACGCACGATTTTTCTTCACCTAGTACCGCCTAGAATAACACCCTTCGTCTTCGAAAACAACCCCGTGTCCTCCGGTCACACGATACAAATCGCTTGCTTGGTATCCGAGGGAGATCTGCCGCTAAATATCAAATGGGCTCTTAATGGGAGGGATTTGGGGAATTCCGGAGATGTTTCCGTTGGTAAAGTTGGCAAGAGGAATTCGATATTGTCTATTGAAGCCGTTTCATACGAGAACGCCGGGAATTATACTTGTACCGCTGGAAATAATGCTGGAATGGCACAGCATTTCGCTGAACTTCTAGTTAATGGTTATTGGAATAGTTGAATTAAATATTTTTATAAAATTAAATTCTTGGTGGATGTGGTTTGTGACTTGTACTGTTAAGTGTCGTTTTTTAGAACATAATTTTTTGCACTTATCCTTGAAAATATTCTTCTAATGAATCCTAAAACTTATATTCTAACTCATTGTTTCACTGGTGACCAAGGACGGTTTCTTTAAATAAATTAGTGGCTTCTTGCCAGGAAGATAATATATCACACGGAGTACCCCAAGGTTGTAGTCTTGGACCGTTGATATTTTTACTTTATGTGGATGATTCGCTTAGGTTTTTACCCTCTATTGCATCTTCTACGCTGATGACATGAAAATTTTTCGTTACAGTCCAAAACTTTAAGCGAAACTGTACACTGAGAAAAGTATATTTAGTATAAATTTAAGACAATTGTGGTAATTTGGTTAACGTTGCTACAATTGTATTAACCTTTACAAGATATTTTTCTCAGTGTTCAGATTAATTTAGATGTAAATACTGACTTGTCTGAACGTAACAAACTTAGTATCGGTAAGTTTTTTAGGTAACTTACATCAAGAATAGCCGCAACCTCTGGCCTATGCTTGTATCGCCCTTTTCTTCATCTTGGAGTACTTTTTAATAGCTCACTACACTAGAACAAATAGTTTTTGTTACAACTAGACCAGTGGAAAATAAAGATTTGTCAGAATGTGTAATTTTCCACAATAAATGCTCTTATTCTTTAGACGCCTACGGACTTGCAAAGCTTAAAAAAAAACCTTTCTTTCCGCAGTACCCCCCAGTATAACACCGTTCGTGTTTGAAGGCAGCCCCCTTCATGCGGGACAATACGCCCAAGTAACGTGCTTGATATCAGACGGTGACTTACCGGTTCATTTCACCTGGGACCTTGACGGACGCAAATTAGACCAATTTATCGAAATCACCATCTCTACAATGGGCAAAAGGAGTTCCATTTTGTCAATAGAATCCGTTTCCCATGCTAATAGCGGAAACTATACGTGCACAGCCCAAAATACAGCAGCCTCAGCGACATATACTGCTCAATTATTAATTAACGGTTACCTATTCGATTATATCTATATGTTAGCTAGTAATTTATGAAACACCTTTTCTAATATCCGAAAATCATTCTTCCTGTCCTCAGTACCTCCACGAATAGCTCCGTTTGCCTTCGAGGAAAATCCTTACGAAATTGGACAATACGCTTCCATAACTTGCGCGGTATCTCACGGTGATCTGCCTCTGAATATTACTTGGAAATTCAATGGGGAATCCATAGGAACAGACGCTGGAGTTCTGGTGACACCCATTGGGAAACGAAGCAGTTCGTTAACGATAGATTCACTTTCTCACGATCATGCGGGAAATTTTACATGCCGTGGAGAGAATTTAGCTGGTTATGCGGAATATACTGTGGGATTAGAAGTCAATGGTTAGTTAGTCAAAAGAATTAATCGTAAAAGCTAGCTTTAAAATTCTAACTGTGTTGTAATCCTGCCTGGCCCTAAGTTGAATTTATCCAAAGAAATATCCTTTGTTCCTAACGGAAAATGGTCGAACAAATAACTTAAATTCCTCGCAAATTCTTAATTTCCCGATTTCTTGATCGCGTCTTCTTGTTGAACAGTGACACTCTACAGTCTTCTTTTCTAAGAATTTCTGATGATGAGGTTTTAGATGAAGAATATTTCACAAAAATCTTCTTCCTCCTGAAAATTTCTTCAAAACATTCATGCATAATAATTGCACGTACCTAGTTACTTTAGGAATAGTTCTTTAAATGTATAAATGTTCTTAAACTTACTGTTTTATACGTTTTTACGTAATGAAATGTGAATATTATATTTAACAAAAAGTCATTGAGTCTCCTGTTTAACTTTAAAAGTTTAAATATATCTTTGGAGTATTTCTACCCATTGGGTGTAGGGAAGTAATCGTCCATTCTATTTCATTATTCCTTTACAAGTTTGCTCCATTCCTTCTTATTTCGAGAGATCTTTTTTGCTTCACTCCACGTAATCCTTTCTTATTCAGATTTTTTTCCACTATATTATCCAACGCTTTTTTATACATTGGATTCCCATACGTTCTTTACTTTACTGAGTTGTTCACTCTTTGCAAATGGCCCCACCATCCGAGTTGTCAATCTTCAATAAATCCTTCCATTGATTCAATGTTGAATTCTTTCTGCATATATTCATTTCTAATGCGGTCCATTCTCATTATTTCCTTTACTCTACTTAGGGACTTCGTTTCTGTTGCTCTTTTCTTGATTAGTTCAGTTGATATCCAAGATGCGCAGCCGTACGTAAGTATTGGTCCATATAGAGCCTTACAGACAATCATCTTTGTTTTCATCTTTATCTCCCGATATTATTATCAGTTCTTTTTCCATCTTCACCCCATTTTTTAGTAATATCTCATTCCATGTTGTAATGGAACGGTACAGTTTACAATATATTTTTTTAATAGAATAGAAAGTAATGGTAGTGCAGTTTTGGAAAGTTTATATTGATGTGGTTAAATTATCCTTTATTATTGTAA
>JARFOC010000494.1:55972-68905 GCA_031763485.1 Osmoderma eremita
CTAAATATTTTTGAGGTTAGATAGATGGTTGAAATAAAACACTCTATACCGTTCGTTTATATTAAAAACTCTATCTATTCCTTAGCTCACTCCACTCCCACTCCAAGAAAATCCACTCTCACTCTGTCACAAATACTCGAACTCACCTTATGTATCTTGTAACAGAAAACTTGGTTTTATAATGTTTAATAGCAGTAGTTGAATTGTGATGACATTCATTTTGGATTAATATTTTAGGTTTTCACAAAACAAAAACCAAAGACTTATCTGGCTAAACTCCTGCAACATCACCGCAGATGATAAACCTAAAATCCATTGCTTGTTCACATCATTTTAAACATGACAATTATGATAATACTTATTGCACAATGTGTGTTATGCCATTGATGGTAACATGGAGAAGTAATTATGTTATTTATATTATTTTTATATTTTATATTATATTTTTTTAAACATTAAAAGTCTCTTTGTTCTGTCCTCAATAATGGCTTAACTCCGTATATATAAACAGTAACAAACAACTAAACATAAAAAAACATGACAACTGCAAATATTAGTTTTTATTCTGAATATAAAATCAAAAAGTAACTCTACATGACGGATCATTAGGCAAAAGATGAGATACTGAAAAAAGTAATTTTAACTTCCTTCTTGTTCACCCTTAGCAAAAGCGTTAAAAAACACTTCACACTTATTTACATTCTCAGCAGTAATGGTAAAATTTCTTCTTGTTTTTTCTCGGAGAATATACATCAGACATTTCTAAAATTTTCATTACATTTCTATAAAAATGTGCCAGCAACTTTGAAAATAAAAGATAAATTCTTTCCTTTATCCGATATGGGAACTTTGCTCTTGTAAGCATTTACCAGTTATAACATATTTGCTTTTCCTATCTTTCAAAATTTATAGTTTAAAAAGATTCATCTTGGGTTAGGGTATTTTTGTACTGGATTCTTTATTGTCCGCTTTATTCTAATATCCATTCACTTGAAGATTCTAATTAACTATAATCTGCCTATCATTTTTGTAAAAGAATTGTTTTGTTGTCTAATCGCTAGTAAATCATCATCATACTGCATTTGCCTGTTGAAAATTCATTAAAAATATATTATCTGGAAATTTATTTTGGGCAAATATTACCATGAGCTTGAGTAATAAATCTTTGATTTATTTGTCATTCGACGTCGGTAAGATCACACGCTAACACGGATCTCAGCTGACTGGTAGCATAGTTACCGCGTTTTGGGATCATTCCATGAATCGCGGCTGGACGTTAGATGTCTCTGGTTTTTTCCTTATAGACATGTGCTAACGTTTGGTCTACGATACGGAATGTTGACAAGCGACCAGGCATCCTCCGACGTGCACTGACGAGAACTATGTGAGTTCGAAACAGCTGTCTGTACGTGAGGACTACCTGAAGCTATACAATCAGACGTGTTGTGTGATCTCAGATGTATACTTATATATTTTTTAAATATATTTGTTATATACTTCATTTTTTGAACGTACGTGCCATCTATTGGCAGAAATCTTCTTTCTTTGAAGTTCTTTTCTACTTAACCTAGTATCACATGTATTTTGATTCTTTTGTTGGTTGGTGCCAGTCCTGCTGTCAATATTATTCTGAATATCGTGGAGAACAATGGTACCCATTATTATCTGTTCATCTGACTTTTCTTCTAGGAAAGAATATCTGGGCTGCTATGAATTATCTCTTTAGCTACGTGCATGCAGGCCTACACTTTCCATCGAAAAAGTAGAACCTGCATTTGCCAAACTTTCATTTAGCATATTGTAATAATCTTAAACATAACTGGTGTTAATTACTGATATGAAATTAATAATTTACTGATATCTTACCTAATTGTTCATAGTACGGTTTATACTTAACAATTTCAAAATTAATTTGTACCTGAAATTGATTATTTCAACTCCTACTACTACAAACGTGTTGGCACTATACATTTATCTATGGTTGACGTACCAAAAAATTAGGTTATGCATCAGAGTGCTATGTCAAATTTAATTCAAATTTCGCGCGTTTCTCACGCTGTGGCCCAGGCGTGGTTAGGTGCGAATAAGAAAATGTCAATGACAGTTGTTAGACAGAAATGCTGGCGTTTTTTATGTCTGTGATATGTTGGAACTACAGTTCGGAAACATAGCGGTATCAATGTAATATATATGATCTAAGGTAACACCACACTCCTATTTATGTGGATGACACTTGCTGCGTTATACTATAGCCTTGCATAAATCCGTAATGCTAATCTGTAAACTTCTTACAACCCCCTTTTTGTATTGTGTTTGAGAGAAAGTGTTATGGTTTTACAATGTATTTAAAAATAATATATATATATAATATTCTTTTATCTAGTAACATTCATTAGTCCCAATATCTGCCTCCGGATGGACTTAGATTATTACTTATTTAACATTTTAGTATGCAACCATTAATACACATGCAGAATTATAAATCAAAATAAAAGTAAATAGAAGTTGGCGTATGCTGCCCACAAATCTATTAATTAAAGAATTAATAAGAGAACAAGAGATGCCGGGGAAGATCATAACATACATCTTGAATAATACCATAAATATACATATGTATACAAAAATGTATGTAAGGTAATAAAGAAAAATTCCAACCAACAAAATGCCCGGGGAAACACCGAATGCGTCATGACGTCAGTGTTATCCAAATAAACAAACATTCGTGCCTTGCACGACTGCTCTGTTATCTCTGTATTTTAAATGTTACTTACGGTTTTACTGAAATTAAGTACGAAAGACACTGGATATTAACAAAAAGAAATTGTAATAAATAAATTGTGATAGCTGGCGCCGACGGATATTATTTACATAGCACTGTCGTCATAATGGTGTGAGAAAGCGATTGCAGTCAAGCGATTTTCATTTAAATTCCTGGGCAATTAATTAATATTTTTTCTAATCTCCTCAATTTAATTTTGATTTAAAAATTGTATGATGTACCCTCTTATGAAGCCTAGAAATTATTGATTCGTTTTAGCCTGGTGAATTTCGAATGCAGAATTAACATGAATGAGCGAAACCGCTGCTACTTACTTTTTGTAAAATTTAATTTTTGCTTATATTATTTCTGCGATCATATCATTCTACAAAATAAATATGATGGTGGCATGAGAATTACCTAAAAAGCAATTCTAGAAAATTATACTCCAATTAAACTTTTTTTTTCATTATTTTCCGTTATACCAGGCAGAAATTCGACTAAACTTCGAAAGTAATAGTTAATAACAAGTATGTGGTGGAAGCAAAGAAAGAATTCATGTTATTTAGTTTCTTTCGATGCACGCACGCACCAACGCACCGCCGTTAATTTGTACCCTAAATTGCCCTTAAGTCATATATCGAATATTCTACCTCAATTATCGAGTTTGGGGGAGTATTCCTAGGTAGTGGTGGACGAGGAATTGAAAACAACACCACGGCAAGCTGAAAACAACAAACTAATTTCCAATGTCCTGTCTCGACTTATACCGTGTTCTACTACTTCTTTTTATCGCGTGACAAATAAGTCGCTACTCTCTTGCAGCCGTGCTGCCGGGGTAATCTAAACTTTTGTTATTATTGCGGCAATCAATATAAATGGATGATGATAATGATGATGATATTAGGAGGAAAGGAAACCCTTATTTGCGTCGCGAATGGATGGTGGTTTTAAAATAAACTCGTTTCGTTATTGATTGAAAGGTACCTTGGTCGTGGATGTTATCGCTTTTCGAGAAGGACTAATAGTTTGCGGTTGCCGTGTTTACGATAAATAATTTGGAAGAATTATTAAGGAATAGCTATAATAATCTAGACGTTGGTAAACTTAAATAACTTGTTGGAATATTCTATCAGTCACTTTTAATATATAAAGCGTAATTATATTTTTTGTGGCACTTTCGGTTTTAAATCTCTGTTTATTATCTTTTGATGTACTAGTTACTAAGCGCGCCCATTTTGCTATTTCTTTAGATCTGCTCTTCTGTAGCATTTATACATATAGACAGAGAGAAATGTTTTTGCACGAGAAGCTCAAAATAGAAGTTGCAGAATTTGGATATACTTGATTGAATTTGATTGCTATCCTAATGCGGAGGAAGGTCTTCTATATTCCTTGAGGCATATTGTATTACTCTGCATTTATTCTATTCGAATATATCAACCTCCCTAAGCAGGTTTACTTGTTTGTGCGCCAGATCCTTTTCCGGTATGCCACCTAGTATGTCTATTGCACCTAATAAGACATTTCTTCTAATCTGCGTTCTGCCAAGAGACAGTATATCAGCTGCCAAATGTGTAATGGTTTTCTCGTCATTTGCTTGTTGTGTTTCTTCCTGTTTAGTGCTGTTGATACTGCTCAGTTACCCATTCAGCCACCGTTCCACCTACAGCAGTTTTTGTTATGCCGGGGACTGGCTCAGGTCCAGTAAAGGTTGTTTCAGATCCATTCCTTGCTAGCTGGTCTGCCACGTCATTGCCCGCAATTCCTTCGTGCTCCGAGACTCACATCAGCTTAGTTGTGTTGTGTTTCGCCAGATTCTGAAGGTCTGGCAGACTACTTCTAGCTGGTATAGGCTAGGAAGTTGTTAGATAAAATGCTAGTGTCTTTAAAGCCGCTTGACTGTCCATGAAACATCTCCATCCCCTCCTGGACAAATATTTTTAAAATATACTCAAAAGAAAAACACACGCTTTAGATTGTAAAAGTAATAAATTGACATAACCTCTGTGAGGTGCCTAAGGTCAATCTATACACTGATTTTCATAATTTCAATTCTTTAAAAACTTTAGTGTTATCGTATGTCACTTCTTTATTCCAGTTTTGGTTGTTTGTAGAAATAAAAACATATGGCAATTGTGTCATTATAATCCGCAGGTTATTTGCAGATGTTAATAGGTTTACATATTTTATAATAGTTTTTTATTACATATTTCTTTTTGTTATTATAATAATATCCTCTAGCCCCATATCCGTGATTTCACTTATCGGCGGTTCCACTTATTCGCGATTCGATAGCTCACGAAACTATGAAACGCCCTCGCTCGCGTACGAGTTGAACGTGCTTAAGCATACGCATACATGTACTTGAATAAACGCCTTTGTTAATTTTGTTAGTTCGTTTACAATTACCGGAGTAGACTGGAATGGTTTCAACGATGTTTTATTGCGAAAGTGAAAAGGTATTTCGAGAAGGAAGGATTACCATTCAAAGTGGTGTTGATAATAGACAACACTCGTGGGCATCCTGTGTTACAAGTCACAGCAGATGAAAATCTTCAAGTGGCTTTCTCACCAACTAATACGATCTCATTGCCTTAGCCGCTTGATCAAGGTATCGCTAGATGCTTTAAAGACTCGACAAGTTTTCGAAATGCTTTGCACTGCACACTAAATAGGTGGAGAAGAATTATTAAGAAGATATGACTGTAAATAAATCGAATGACTATATAGACGAACAGAATTACGTCTTCACCGACGAGGAGTTGGAAGGTTTTGTCAAATCTTTCTCAGAAGAGAGTGACAATGAGGATAAAAGTCAACGAGAACCGCCATCATTGACGCTTGAAAAATTTTCTGCAATATTTCGAACAGCCCAAACATTAAAAGAACAGATAACAGACTATGAGCTAATGATGGAACGCAGCATAAAAATTACTCGCATGTAACAGAATCCTTGCAACCGTTACATGTGGAAGACGACGGAACCAACCTCCGCTTATACGGGGCTGCTACTGTATTTATTTTGCCAATTCTGTGGTGTAACTTTTTTACAATCGTCATAGAACATTTGTTCGATGTTCTTTGATGCCAATGCAAAAAAGCAACGTGGTATCGTAGATTTTTCATAATATTTTACGATTATAATTCTGTTTACTTATTTATTATATTATTCTACAAATTGGGAAGGAATATAACCCCGTTTCTCATTTATATGGACGATGGTTTTAATATAACTCCTCAACTCGAAAAAGCATGATATAATGCGATATTGTGGGCAGTTTCTTTTTCAAATTAGATTTCCCGGTAGTTTATTTCCATTACTCACAAGTTCATTTGTCGTGTGCATTTTTTTGAGAAATTGAAATTGAGTTGATATTCACTATGAATGAAGTAGTGATAATAGCAACGTATTTTATCGGTACGTGTTATAAATGCAAGAAAAGAGAAATCATCAGTCAATATATTGCTTTTTTTACATCCATACGACTTACGCAAACAGAAATGTGCCACATCTACCTTGTGTCTGCTTTTTTTCTATTTAGAAATATGTATGTAAGTATTGTTTTCATACAACTTTAGAAAATTTTTATTTTGCATGCCGATTGCAATTTATTATTGGTAAAACGTGATATCGGCAATAGTTGGAAATACCGCAGTCAGTGGTACGGAGGGTAAATATCTGATGTGCGATCAGCGCTGCCCGTTCGCTCGCGTATGCATTTGGTGAGGGCGCGGTCCCTACCATTGGCAACGAAGACGGTTTTTTATACATATGTTTTGCCCCTATTAGCAGATATGAAATTTCCAACTGTGTATATTCTCTTCCATACTTTAGGCGTTCAAGTATAAGGGAGTGGTAGTATATTGGCAACATCTCAATTTATAAGATGGTAGCAATATATGGGTCTACTACCTGTATTACTTTGTAGGAACTATAAATGTTGGTTAAAATTTTTCCTCTACCCAATCCTAACAAAATACTAGGAGAATAGACACAGACAGATAACAGACATTTAAAATCACTTTGCATAGAGTCAAATTCATATCTGATGGCACTTGGTCAGAAGACGATTTGAAGGTTAGAGAGAGCGAACAGTATAAAACGAGATATCTATAGCCCTTAACATGGATAGTACGAAGTTTAGGCCTGACTCTATCAACTTTATATAACTACTTTTACATTTGAGCAGTTATTTGCGCAGTATGTAAACGGTTTTGATGCATCATCTCCTGACTATAGATATTTATGTATGTATAATTTTGTTTGCTAATTCAAAATTATATACCGTAAAGTGGAGCTACTTTGTGACACATAAGGTTACATTGTCGGTTTTATAGCCGAATCAGACCTATTCTAAGGTTAAACCAGAAAACATGTGTGCCACCTGTCATACATGGGGTTGGCACAAAGTTTGAGCTTGACTTCATCCAATGAATGACGGTTGATGCCGAAACTTTCTGTGGGTGAAAGAGTTCTACAGCGGATTTCTTATCAAACGTAAGTTTTTACTGAAGTAGAATAGTGGACATTATTTTGGTGTTAATATAATATACTTTTAACGACTTTATAATTTATTAATAATAATGCAAATTGGAATTCCCAAACAACGCGGAAAATAGTGTTATTCGATGTTCCTGAATTGGAGAATATTCTACTGTTTAAAACCATTTTTTTTATATTTAGGATATTTTATGTCAGGCAATTTAAACGCTTTTGTTAATTGCACTCAAGTTTTCTCTGTAAAATCAGTACAGAGGTTATTTTATGCCGTAAAGCTATTTTATTTTAATTTCAAAAGAAATGTGTAGGTGTCACACAGTACCCTTGGGGTAACTTTATGACATCTTTTTTGGCATCTATACAATTTTGTATTAAACATTTTGACTTTCATTTTTCACAAAAAATAGGCGAGAGGGTGAAGCAACGAAATAGAGTTATTTGAACGACTGTAACGCAAAAAAATAAAATAAAGATACCGCACAAGAACCTCAAAATATGTCACAAAGTAGCCCCACTTTAGGGTAATTTTATGTTACATCATTACATTTAAGACCCACACATACTAAACACTTAATTGATATTTAAGTATATTATTGTTAAACATTATGACTAACAAATCGTAGAAATATTTTTAAATAATCACCCTACTTGTTGGTCATTTTGTATTAGAGCAGGTAGTTACTTGACTAATACCTCCCCGTTTATTGAAAGCCCAAAATCTCTATATCTATGTGCCGTACATATAATTTATAATTTGCCAAGAACGTGTATCAAACGATGTTTAATGGAAGCAAAATTTTATCCTACAAGCCAGTTAGGTGCATGCCATTTCAATTACATGTTATTAATAAATGTTAATATATTGATACCAGTTGGTAATCGCCCCAAGTAGTATACAATACACACAATATTTCATCACCCCGTGTATCTGTATATTATTAATGAACATCAGCTTTTCTACAAAAGATTTGTAGCAGCTATTCTTTCTCTTCTATAAAGATTTTATACTGTTTGAAACTTCATATCATATGAAAGCCTATTAAGTGAATGCATACATATGTATGTACATGTTCCACTTTTAAGCTTTTAAAAAAAGGCAACGAATAAACAACACAATAATCGCATCACAATACAATCGAACAGAAACGAGTCCAGATTTTAATTTTTCAGAGTGTATACGGGGAGAGCAAATTGTTCGGTAAGCCCATGGGTGTTTTCATACACCATAAGTTCATTAGAAGTCAATCAACTAACAACCGAATCAAGTGGGCTCGTTATAGCCCTCTTCGCAAAAACAGTCGCACCCTCTGTTATGTACCCTATATATGTGCGTGTATATGTACATACATATAAGTTATCTAGATACAGAACATAATCATTCACTTTGCCATTTGAACCGTGGGACCCTTCTGTTACTATCATCCAGCATTTCGGGCACCGGCAGACGCCTTTAATGTCATTGTCAATTCTATTCTTACGAGCGACGATTGCTCGATTTGATAGGGGGTGGTTATTACTGCATATGCTTGTATAAAGATATCAAGCAGCGATCTCAGAAAACGGGGGCATATGGAAGTTAACAAGTGGAGATTGCATAAAGAATCTAAGCACGAAATATTAGTCTTAATATTTCGTGAATAAATACTTAATTCCATGTTTTACGATATGTAGATTGATATATGTTTTTTATTTGTTAAATTAATCTTTTACAACTAATTATAAATTTAATTCTTCGTCCAAATAACCAAAGAAACATATTTTCGGTATTCCAAAAACACTCAACAATTGCAATAAATCGTAATTGCATTGCGAACTTGTTATTTTCTATTTTTTCCAACAAACCAATTAGTTGAAAATCTACAATAATTTTGAATATTGGTAAAATAAGAAAGTACTTTCAAAAAGTTATTGGGATGTATGTATGCACTTTCATATATTTCATTATCGCTTCCAATTCCAGTCGATTATTTGCGTTTCCTTCAAACCATAACGCTCGTTATAACTTTTGCAAAGCTAGTTTGCCCAAACTTTATGCTGATCTTCAACAGATTGATTGATCATTTTTGGAAAGTTAAACTCTCCAAAAATGACAATTCATCCACGGTGTGTATGAATACCAAGTATACCAAGAGCGGTATCACATTTTTAGCGAACATCTTATTTCATAATGATGTTGCCTCTCCTCAGGAAATAGTTGAAGCTTGTCCTAGGAAATTCTCTTCTGTATATATTAACAGTATCTAGTAATTTATCAGAAACCTTTGACTATTCTATTTATGTTTCTTTCACATTACAACCTGTTTCTGAAGAGGAAATTTGTGCTCGTTAACTCTTGGTAATCCTTAACCAAGCAGTTGCAACTTTTTTCCTTGTCTATACTATGGAAACTGGTCAGAATAAGAAAAGTTTTTAAAAAGGACGACAAAGGTCATGTTGACAATTACAGACCTATATAAACTATATATAAATCTAATCTCAGATCCTAGTGCATGAAATATTTATTCTTGCTTGCTCCATAATACCATATCTTAAGTCTTCTCCGAATGTTTTTGGTCGAGGAAGGTCCACAATTACAAATCTCGTTGACATAATATAGGTTTTAGTTGTGCTCTTGACGTGCTTGACCATTGGATACCATTAAGTAAATTATCAGCATTTGGATTAAACTTTTCACTGATAAGACATTTAAAATCTTATGCAACCAATAGGTCGTATTACCTCCTTAAATAAATCTTTTGAATCCCATCCGTCATCTGAGGTATACACCAGACTCGTATTTAGGACTTTTAATTGTTCTTTTTATAAACGACCTGATGCCGTGAAATGTTACCTAAAAATTAGATCTTGAGATGATGTTCTACATTTACAATATAATCTGGATGTAATTGCAACGTGGTGTTCAGCCTGTAAGTTGATGTTAAACAAGTGGTTATTTGTTTCTTACACGAGAAAAGTGGACCACATTGATTCGGCATACTCAATACATAGTAGTGATCTTAAGAAGGTCCATACTGTGAAAGACGCAGATCTCGACTAAGCTTTGCTCCACATATTATTCAATTATTGTATATTCGCTTCCAAAACATTAGGTTTCGTTCTACGAGCCTGTAAATTATTCAATGAACTAACGCTGTTCAAAACTCGATATCTTAGTTTCATTGCGAGCAAACTTGAATATGCCTCAACTGTATGATTACCGCATGTTTGATTTTAGCTGGCTACTGAAAAGCTACCGCGGCGTCTTTTGATATAGCTCTCATTTAAAATTGACGATATACGCAAACTTGCAAAAGTCTTGCACCCCTCTTGTATTTTCTAAACTATTTAAATATAATAAGTAATAATTTTTTGTTAGCATCCTAATAGTATATCAAGAAAATTTAAGTGTTTAGATGTTTCGATTAATCAACAATTTAATTAAAGATATCAAAAAATTTATTAACACAACAAAGTATTTTATAACTCAATTACATAATCAAGTCTTTGAACGTTCTAATATAACGTATTACCACCCCTGTTATTAATACATGATTCTACCCTATTCTCCATAGAAATCATTAGGTTATTTATAATTTCTTGTGGCATTTCCCTCCATTTCATTAGAATTCGTTGCGTAAGCTGTTGGAGGCGATTCGTCTTGAAATGTAGCTCCACACATGTTCAATTGGACTTAAATCGGGAGAATTCGCCGGCCAATCCATTCGAGTAATACCTTCTTCCTCTAAAGTGTTAGATACTTCTCTACTTCGATGCGGAGGCGCATTATCGTCCATAAACACAAAACGAAAAGGAGCAACCTACGTACATATAATGTTTCTTGCGTACCAATGACCTGCCATTGTTTGCGAAGCCAAATCAGTTCTATTATCCATCCTTATACCTCCTCAAACCATGACACTGCCGTTTCACATGCCATTTCACGTGTAGTTCTCAATCGGTGCTGAAGTCCGGTGGATCTTCAAACGCGTCGCTCATTAAACCACAGCGGCTTTCATCTGAGAACATAACGTAAGACCATTGATTAATTGTCCATTTTTCACGCCTGACGGTATCGTTGCTTATATTGCGATGAGTAGCCAAACGGAACTCCCTGTTTAGCGTAGGTACAACTAAACTTGGGTTCCTCCGGGATAATTGCAAAACGAACACTCGTACATCTGGGGCGAACTGCCCTAGGTCTGTCTCTAATTTTTTCGGTATTTAAAAATCTTTGAATTACTCGTATGACCGTACTACGGACAATGTTTAGACGACGACTAATTCCTTTACGTTCTCCTCTACCGTCTCTTTGCCTCTTCTTCGTACCAACTTACTACAAAGTTCAGCGTCGTAATGTGGACGTATTTTACAATGAATTTTTTTTTTACTGTGCACACCGTTCGAGGTTTAATGCCTCATGGGTGACGAGGTTTTTTTTGATTACATACAAAATTTTGTTTAATTTATTTTTCCATTGTTGTTGTTAAACTTACTTTTGTAATTGTAGGATGTAATATGTACATATGTAAAATTAATTGTCCTTAGAATTAGGCATACTGTTGGACAATCCATGGTTTATTTATTTGTAACTGTTATTCCTCACTTCATCCATGTACCCGTATATTTGTTCTTTTTTACCAATTGGTAATATAATTTACTATAGATCGTCTCAACCTCCGTATGCAGTATGCGATATAATAGCAACTTTTATCTCTTACTATCCTTAGTTGCTGACATTTGCGCTATCTTTACTTCCGATTGCTATGTTGCAACTTATTTCCATATGTCGGCGTCGAAAAAATTACCTATCTATCTGTTTATTAACGTCAACTGCTGTCAATCCTTATCGTCGTAGTTTTAAAATATTATGAGAACACGCAAGCACCTATTCGACGTTAAGTGCATAGTTTTTCTATACAGGATATGCCACCTACACTAAATGCAATTCTTGCTGCTGTTAATGCTGATGATGATTTCCCTAACTTCAGTCGAGCAACTTTGCATAGATTGTTACACGATATGGGTTTCGTATTTCAAAAAGTAGGACGTAAATGTATACTCATCGAACGTGACCACATTATTCAGTGGAGGTACAAATACTTACGAGAGATCAAGAAATTTAGAGTAGAAGGTACAATTGAGTTCTTGCTATTTGACATTTCTGTAACTAATTATTTCAGGTCGAACTATAATATATACTGATGAATCATGATGGGTGAATACAGGGCATGCGGTAAATAAAACTTAACAGACACTATAATTCAAAATAGTCGACAAGCTTTTATCCAAGGATTAAGTACTGGTTTTAAATCCCCAACCGGGCTTGGACCTCGTTTTGCATTAGTTCGTGCTGGTGATGATAACGGATTTGTTCCCGGTGCTGAATATACATTTCTCTGCAATAAAAACACTGCTGATGTCCATCAGGAGATGGATTCAGACACATACGAGGATTAGTTTATTAAGAAGTTACTTCCAAATATACCGCAGAAGTCAGTGATTGCTCCTGATAATGCTTCCTATCACTGCAGAAAATTCCAACGGCAGCATGGAGAAAAAAGAATATCATTGATTGGCTCCGTGAGAAACAAATATCATGCACTGATGATATGCTTAAAAGGGACTTGCTGTTTTGCGTGTCACAAATTAAACCGCAGTATGATAAAAGCAGGATTGACGAACTTGCAAAAGA
>JARFOC010000494.1:71209-98914 GCA_031763485.1 Osmoderma eremita
CTGATAAAATATAACCTCACTTCAATATTGATGAAAAATTGAAATATATGTTGATATATGTAATTTCCATTCATACCTCTCACGGCGCTGACCAGTAATAATATACATCTGACAACGTTATCTACTTTTGGGCACTTCTGCGCATGTGTCGGAATCCCATCTGTATCCATTCAAATTGAGAGCACTATTCGGCACCATTACCGCATTAAAATATTTGGAAAACTATTGATGGATATTATGGCTAAATTTATTGCAAACGGGCTCTACCATTAGGTCCTCTAAAGATTTACATTCATACACCAATCACCTTTAGATATGGGATATCCGTCCAAATTAGCTATTTTTGTATTGCACTCAAAGACCATCTGTGATGGCATTTATAATGCAAGTATGTTCTACTGTGGATAAATGATGGTCTTGGAAGCTAAACGGTTTTTATTATTTCACAAAAAAAGAACTATTCTACAGGGGTGTACGAAAAATAGTTAACTCATCAACTCCTACATTTTAGATGACGTCGTCTACAACCAATCCGTGAACGCCACATCGACCTTGGACAAGCGTCGCCCGGACTTACGCGACGAACTCGGCTACATCGCCCCACCCAACCGCAAGCTGCCACCTGTTCCCGGCTCCAACTACAACACCTGTGATCGTATCAAGCGAGGTACCATAAGTAAGAATCATTTTCGCTATCCGCTCTTCCTCATTCTGCATGCCCCGTTACACACACACACACGTATTCTTCCCACGTTCAGATTGACATAACGTCAACAACACTGATGGATGTTGGGTGTATCACGGCCCCGCCCCCTTTATTCCCACGCCCCGCCTTCGCCACGCCCACGATTCGCTCACGAAACTTACCGAATCCAAACCCAAAAAATTGTATTGGGATATTTGGTATTTGGAGTTCGATTGTTTCTATTGTTGGTTGTCTAATCGCGATTCCGTAGACGATTCGATAAGGTTCGGGGAGCGACTATCATTCGCTATATGTTGTATTATATATATGTAGGCAACCATTACCGCTCACACTCCACATGGGATCCCAGAAGGCACCTTTACGAAGAGCTGGGCAACCGTAGAGGATCTAATGAGACCGTACACACTCACAGAGGTAATAACCTAACAAAACGGAGCTTTGAATTGAGTTCGACCAAGTAATGTTACGGTATCGATACAGTAGATTGACGAAAAACAAAAAGAAATAGGGCTAAAGTTATTTCTCTGAAAGAATTGAAATAAATCGAGCTCTACCACAAAATAGCAGCGCACACTTTGTCTTCGTTTCAATCAATATTATAAAGTGGGTGATTTTCTAGGCGAAGCATGGGCGTGATACGAAAGCTGGCGTTCGGGCAATTACTTATCGCTTCGTAATTTTAAAATTTGGCTTTATCTGTATACTGCAAAATAAAAACAATTAATGAATTAATGATTGACACAATTTTTATTAATAAAAAAATATATAAGCTGGTTTTGTCGTCAATGCAAGAGATGGCGGTGTTTACAGATTGTTTTTTGTATACTTTTTTTTGTCAATTATTGCATATTAATGATGATACATCTGGTAAAATCTAATGATGCAAACATAACCATTATTTTTGCAATCATATTAGATTTACAATAAGAATTATTTGCAAATATATATATCGAAATATTTAAGGAAAAATTGTTATGACAATCAAAAGAATATGAAAACAAATCTATTTCCCGCACCTACTCTACCAGTCGTGATAGTAATAATTTTTATCCATATGAAGGATTAAGAAATTATGTTATGAACTATCTTTCTTTTACATACATCAAGTAAAATGAAATCTATGCAAAAATATATGTTGGCCAGTGAATATGTCGCATTTATGAATGATAGAGGGCAAAATTCCCCTAAAACACGATATACGCAACATACGACCATTAAATTATCCAAATAATATATCTAATGTTTTAATCTGCTAATAAATTATATAAACTTTAACGCTACTGTATCGATATTAACTGGGTTTTTGGTTTTCTTTAATTTCCGGCTAATTAATAAATGGGATTTCCATGACCTTCCTTTTATCTTGGGAACTTTTGGTTTTGTTTTTTTTTTCCTACTAACTAACACGCATCCTGTCGTTTTTGTTTGTTTGCTTTGGTCTTAAATTAAAATAGTTGGAAAATAGCATGACAGCCAAAATGATGATCGCCCGCGTAACCAGAAATTTTCTTGTTCATAATCTAGTGAGTTTGTCGTCCGTATGTTACCGAAACAGTTCAATTTAAACTATCAAATGCTATAAGGCTATTTTCATTGATATCCGTATCAGTTGTCATGTAAATTATTCGTTCAGTTCATCAACTTTGTAAGAAGAGGTAATGATTTAATATGTACCATTAATTTTACAATAACGTGGACTATCGTTATTCTGGCTCTCATGATGGATACTTATCCGTAAAGAAGAACTTCATAATTGAAAAATTAACTTAATAGATTAAAAAATAATTCAAAAGACGTCACTTTTGGTTTGCTATGATTAATCATAAAAGAGTTAGTAGAAAACTGATCAGCTTCTCTGATTTTATATAATATTGATCCTCAGGTTTTAAAAAGAAATACATTCCGTTATATTCTACGTCAATTTGAATCCCAACCTGATTCCGTAAAAGTGAAACTAACTCGCAATCAGTCTTAAATATGCCGAATGAATTAAATCAACTTGTGTGATGGCCAGTGCACCAATAGGTTTTTCGTTGATATTGAAAAGTAATATTGCGAAACTACTATCTTCAGGGTATATCTATTTTCATAAATCACAGTAAACAAATTGTCACGTTTTATTGTATCAGCCGTATTTTACATTCTTTTTCATTTATTTTTATTTAATCTTAATTCTAGTATCTCTCTCGTTCAATCTCCTTAGGTAATTACAACATTGTAATAGCTAACAGCATTCATAAATATATATCTACTTTCTAAAGAAACAAAGTAAGTTTTAGCTCGTAGCGGCAAGAAAACGATTTTACCAACGCGTTCCGAAATGTCTCTTCTCAAAACCGTATTTGTAAATCGTTCGTAGGACGCATGCGCATGAGGATTGACATCCATTTCACGTAAAACCTTTGTCATATTCTTCGTGTTCTGTGCGGAAACCTAAAATGTCCAGTTCAAATGAATCTACGAGGGATATCCAGTTACTAAAGTACGTTTGCGCGACACACCGCCTGCGTCGTTCCGATAGGCGGCTATTGTCATTGCCTTAGGTTCAGTACAACGTGTGCAGTGACAGAATCGTTGTTCCACCAACGATTCTGTTCTACCCAATTCTTTGCCACCAGCCGTGATGTCTGTTACCCAGAATCCTGGGATATTAGGATCGCTCACGACTGGCTAGGGTTGCCTCCTAGGGTCTGTAGACAACCTTAGTAACAGCCGCACAATGTCAGTTCCGATCGTAACACAATCCAAGTTTGAACTGCGACCGGTCATTCGTTTCTTGCATGTAAATAATGAAACACCTACCGAAATTCATTTAAAAAAATGAGTCGAAACAAGTTAGGTAGTGTTTGGTGTAAACAGTTCAAAAGTGAGCGCACAGCTCTGAACGATGATCCCGAAGGTGTGCGAAAGAAACCATCAACGACAAAAAAGGATGAGAATTAATTAAAAGTCGATACGCTGATTCGAGATCGTCGGTTGAAAATACGGGAAATTGCCCTACTGACAGGCATTCCTAAAACTTGTTTTAGTGACATCGTATCCGAATTAGGCTATCGAAAACTGTTGAAGGACCAACACGGAATGCAACGAATGGCGGCAGCAATGAAGCTTAACGCGCTATCGTCACTAAAACGGATTGCTAGAGTTTATAGTCTTTAGAATCAAAAAAAGGACTCGATGACGTGGAAGCCTCCGAATTCACCAACACCGAAGAAATTCAAAGTTCAGCAGTCTACAAGAAAGACAATGGCAACTGAACTCTGGGATATGCAAGGCATTTTGCTCATAGAGTTTTTACCACCGAAAGCGACAATCAACAGCGATATTTATTGTCAAATTCTCGAAAAACTACACAAAACCATTCGGCAGAAAAGAAGAGGAAGATTGGCGAAAGGAATCAGGTTGTTGCATGACAATGCAAATCAGACGTAGAACCACAATTGGGAAGTTATTGTCCATCCGCCCCATAGTCCAGACCAGGCTCCCTCTGATTTTCATTTGTTTATTGAACGCTCATTTGTCGGGTAAAAGGTTTGAAAACGGCGACGAAGTTCAAAAGTACGGCAGTATTTTACAAATTTGGATCGCACCTTTTACGAAGAGGGTCTACAGAAGCCTGTGCCTCGCTGGGATAAGTGCCTTAACATTGGCGGTGATTATATTAAAAAGTAGCTAACAGTTCACGCTTTTACTTAGTGTATGTTTGATTTCTATAAATAAGGTAACCTGTCGATAATTCACAAATGTATCTTAGTAACTAGACATCCCTCGTATATAGGAAGTTATAAATATAAACAGGTAACAGAAGCTTAGTCAATAACAATGTGAACACAATTTCTATAATTGTAGAAGTTTGTTAAACATCAATATTACGTTGCAATTGTAACGTCTAAATACAGTCATTATAATGACGTGAAATTTTACGATAGTTTTCGGTCAATGACGTTCGCGACCACTGTTCCCCAAAAATCGACGTTATTATGACGGGGTTGTACTAGCTGTGTTGGCAGCCACAATTACCTCCACCGAGTTACCAAGTGAAAGGCCCTTGGTCAATCGCTTCACCAATTACTAAGTTTTGACATGTTGCAAAGACTGGACATTTTTAGTATCCTCCATAGTACCATCCATTATACATACTAACATAACCCACATACATGTAACATAATACGTGCATTCTGCTTGCTGTATTGGCTGTGTTTAGAATTATTAGGAACTTTATCGGTTTTTTTTTTATTCGAACACCGCATTACTAATTGAATCACTTTAAAATACGTTAACAGCAGGCATGGACGACGAGATCTGCCCGTACGCCACCTTCCACCTGTTAGGATTCCGCGAAGAAATGGACCCCACCAAGGCTATGCAATTCCAGACTTTCCCTCACCCTCACGCCGGCACGATGGGCCCGTCCGGAATGAACACGCCGCATCAGATGCACTCCAGAGCCGGCTCCCAGTCCATGCCGCGACAAAATAGGCGCTACGACCGCGTTGGATCACAAGGTACATATTGTGCTATGCCCAGACAAAATAGGCAATATGACACGGTCGGACCAGAAGGTACATATCTTCAAGAATGCTTAGAAAATAATTATGCAATGGGTTCCGAAAGTATGGAATCGATAAATTTAGTTTCCATTACGATTTATTAACAAATCGATATTACTTTGTTACTAGCCCAGCTAGCAGATTGACGTGACGAAGACGTCCTGTAATGGTAACATGCCCATAAACGACGTCTTTTCATGTCAGTTAGCTGGGAGTTGAGATTCCATACATTTTCGAACCGGTGTATACAATTTAAAGTTTTACTACATGTAAATTCATTTATGGTGACTTACCTGCATAAAATATTAATGGTATTCTACAAAGAGATTCCAACAGGAATAGGTACGTACCTAGACTAGTGTACATTTCACTTTTTCAATGTCTCCATCTCATCCAGAATTACCGTGAAAAAAATTCTTTAAATTTACAAAAACGTATTATAGTAATACCTATCGTTAATCATTTGTGAATCACCCCCATATTTTTCTTTAATTATGTATCAGCTTACCATACACTTCACCTAGATGTCGTTTTTACTAGTTTTACTAGATCTATTTCCTTCTCTCGTGTTGTTGTTATCTGTTGCTCTGTTATAGAATTTTTTAAGGATTTGTAGCATGCGTAATACTAGTGGGAGTCGCCATAAATGAATTTGAAGAAAAAAAAAAGATAAACCATATACAAGCTGTCACAGAAGAGGTGTTTCGTAAATTCAAACATAACTGAAGATAAAATTTCATATGAAGATTGACGTTTCACATCCGCAATAGGACGTTTCATATGTATGTTTTCCAAAAAAAGAAAATATGAGACTCCTCTGAGTGAACAGTTTGTGTAATAAAAATAGTGTAATTTGTTACTGTTTTGTTCTGTTACAATATTGGCAAGCTTTTGAGTCGTCTATTTCCAAAAGCCACAACGAATCTATTTTCTTATAATCCAATTCCTGGTGTAAACAAAAATATAGTGTACCATTCAGTTATATTAAATTCAGGTTACGCAATTTTATCGATAAACTGTTGCGTCAGACTTAGCGTGCATTTATAGTATTTAAAATTGTAACACGACACCATTTCAAAAACCGCGCCAAACGAGAGCGACGTCCACCGGCGTGGAAGAAAGACTATATGGAGTCAGTTGACAGTTAAGCTACGTGCGATATTAACCTGTAAATACGTAACTTTGTCTTGTAATCACTAAAACGCTGGAAATAAAAGAAGTTAACTCTAAAAAATATGAATTTCTAAGTGCAATCTACGCCACCTTAGTTGAAAATTTGCACCGAGTAATGTTTTCTTGTTAGGAAGTCGCCAAATGAATAATGTTATAATAGTAATAGCATATAATTAAAACTGGAATAATATATAGATGCCCTATTTGAAATAACGGCGTAAATATGGTTTTATTTGCTTATTTTTGGAACGCTCTGTATAGTGATGTATATTTTTAAATTATGCAATATTAAATTTTATAGCATTTTCGATTCGGCAGTCATCCGTGCTTTATACGTACCAACTGTATAATGGAGATAATATGAATAATTGCAAAGACTGTGAACTGATATCACTAATACGCAGTATCGGGAAATCCACACGACACAAATTGATTTAATAAAATTTGGGACATATGTTTCAAGAGCACGTCGGCTCTCACTGTCAACCAATTCCCGAATGAATTGGTTGACAATGAGAGCCGACGTACTCTTGTAATATGTAAATCATCATAAAATAATATTTTAGAAAAAAGAATTGTTTTCGGTTAAGCGGTGAGTGTAACATTATAAATAACGAAAGTCGGCTGCTAAATTAAAATACTGGTACTATAGCATTTTCATACTACCACAAAATATTGTTGACTAAAATGGATTTAAGCGTTTTTTTTTAATAGGCAACTCGTTATTTTGAGTGTTAGATAAAGCATGCACATAGAAACGAATACATAATTTCCTGTCGTAGTAAAATGCAAATATTCTTGTTATCAAAACGAGGTTTTCTCAAAGCTTCATGTTGAAGTAGGTCACTAATAAAAGAATGCTTCCACGCAAATATACGCTTACAGTTTGTAACCATCCAAAACCATTAGATAGTTTGATATTTAATTTAACATTTTTATGTATTTTGTGCAATCAAGGCCATAAGTAATGAATCGCTGGCAATCAATCATTACCATTAACAATTTGGGTAAAGATTTCAATGACTGTAGGGCAGTATAGTAAAGAAACTGTGTCAGATTACTCCTCCCGCACAATATATTGATTAATTCGGGACATGTTTTATCAATCCATTGTAATGTGAGGAGTGATCTGGATACGGTGTGTTTATTGACAATTTTAGATATAAAATCTACTTGTAGCATATATGTACGTATTTGGTGATCCATTTCAATCATTTAATTTATCACTTAGCAATACATTTAGTGTTCATGTGTAAAAAAACAATTTCAAACGTAAACCGCTGAAAAAGAAACGTACACGACCAATCTACGTTAACTCCCGATGCAGGAAACGGAAGCATCTACTCGCCAGGCCCCGAATATGACGACCCGGCCAACTGCGCACCCGAAGACGAACAATACGGATCCCAATACGGCGGCTACAACAACCCTTACGATCAATACGGAAGTCGCAGCTCGATCGGACGTCGCTCCTTGGGATCTCTACGTCTCCAGCCGACCAGCAACAGTCCCGAACCGCCACCACCGCCGCCACGCAACCACGACCCCTCTTTCAACGATTCAAAAGACAGCAACGAAATTTCCGAAGCCGAATGCGACAGGGACCAGTTGATCAATAACCACAGCTACGGTGGTAAGTAATGAGAGAATGTTGAGAGTAATCGTACCCCGGGCAATGTTGATTTCTGCCTAAAGTATTTGCTTATTTTCGTTTAAAAATAATTTCAAACACGATAATTATATGTTGTATATTAGGCGAACTGTCAAAATCGAATACAATTGAAATAGCAATGGTGAATTCTCAATTATTTGGTATTTGTTTGGTATTACGTTTCAGTTTGTTCTAACAACGTTTTTATATGGATATTTACAGCCTGCAATTACATTTTGATCATATATCAATCTTATATACCTATACAGAGTGGACCACTTAAGGTAACACTTTTAACAAAGCAATATAACCTAAAATTATTATTTATCAATTTGTAATACAGTAACCAGCAGCGGCCAGTGGTGACGTGTTGGATGGGTAGTTGCTAAGATCGTACTGATTCGTACGGCCTGGTGGTGTCTTTGGTAACAGCATCGAAGCTATACGAAGTTGCACTAAGCAGTATGGTCTTAGCAATTGCCCACTTAACATATCACCACTAGCCGCTGCTGAGAGTGACGTTACTGTTTAAGCAGTGTCATAAACTTTGTGGCAAAACACAAAGCCTACTAAATTCAATTGATCGCACTGTACTTTCTCCAGCAAAAAACAACCTGTTTACGTACAAAATAATTTGAAACATCCATTATACTATCCATCATTACTGTGAGATCAGAATCATATTACAGGTTGTATATAAAAAATAATTTAAACAATATTCGTATTAATACAAAGCACAGTATTACTAAAATGCGACACTCACTGTAAGAAATAACACTAAATCAATAATGCACCTAATTAAATATGGTTCGGTGAATTAAAAAAATTTTATATTATTGGCACTGAAACAATCGTGCATAATAATTTCTGTTGACGTTCTTTTTTTGTAATTTACATCAATTAAATAATTTAGATTTCACCAACACATCACAAAAATTAAAAAGATGAATTTAGAATAGCAACCCAAAAATCGTAATACAAAAAATGATTCAAATAGCATTTTCATTTTTCAGAAAATGATCAGGGTAAGTGATTTTACAAAACGAGAGTTTGGTTTGACGTGTTTTTGTCCTGTTTCTCTTGACTTTTTCCGAAAATTTGGCGATTTAGAAATTATCATCCTCATTTAGTGATAATCACACATACAAAGTGTACACACCATCGATTCTCTAGTCCCATCTAGCGTCACAATTCCATAGAATCAAACCGATACACCATCGGCCCATCACTATGTATTTTTTTTCTATCGTTGATGATTTTTCTTGCGTATCACCACATAGATAAAGTCGTTTTTGCACGCTGCAATTAATATAATTAGTGCAATAAATGTTTTTGGTTGTATACGTGTTTTCGTTTGTTTTTTTTTGTGTTTTAATAGCATGAAGTCTGTCACTAACGTTCACATTTTTAATATAATATACACACCGGTGTGTTCTCTCCTTTTTGCATTTGTTTGTTTTCGTTTGGTGTGTTTTTAAAAATTTATTTGCATTTTATTACGTTTGCCAATGTGTCTCAGTTTTTTTTTTCTGTCTTTATTCTCTCGTGGTGTACTTGTGGTCGTGTAGTAAGTGTGGTTTGTTTCAGTCATGAGAAATAGCGCCAAGGATGGCATGAACCATGAAGAGATGAGAAAACTGATTGAGAGGTAAATGTTAATTTCTAACTAAGATAAGCGAGGTTTTTCGTGTCATGGTAGTTCCAATTTTAACATTATTAACATACTCATTAATTACTAAGTAACAAATACGGTGGATGTGGATATTGTTTCTCAGTTGGTTACCTTTATATTCTCAATTTTCGTCAATTCAATAAATAATTGTCAATCATCAAAACAAAACGAAACACATTTTCTTTAACTAGCATCATCTACTATAGAAAATTATTTACGAGTATGCTATTCAGAAGCGGCTAAAACCTAGAATGTAGTACATAGGGAGTGTGTTCCACTTGCGTCACCTAACGCCCAAATTAATCATCATACCGTTCCGCTTGATGATGGCAATGGTCACAACATGATCTCATTGCAAACTTCACATTGTTCTCAATGCTTGCAACAATCATGTCGAGGAGGTGAGCGTTTGTCTCATAATGCATTGCATTATAATCGTCACTTGCCAGAATTGTTATGTTATACAGACAGCTGAGTAGTTGACAGAAACTTTATATAACCGTATTTATAACGCTTATAACAGAGACCAGATAAATAAAGTAATAGTAGACAATATCTTCTTTCCATAATTTTGTTTAAATGTAGACCATAAATACAACACTACAACAAACCGCATATTTGACAACATAACCTACTTTTTTCTGTATTTAAACATCCAAATTGCGTTCCACTCTCTCTGTTATAAACAAAGATAATATAGTAAGGAGAGATGGGGCACTTAACGTTAAAATTGTGTGCCTATCCCTCTGTTGGTCTGCGAACGCAACTAAACAGATTACCGCGCCAAATCTCATATATTTCAAACTTGACAGGATGCGTAAAAAAATTGAAAACGATTGCTGGCAATATCCGGCACGTACGTTCAAAAATATAGTATATAAATATATTTGAAAATATATAAATACACTTCTGAAGGATGCGTAATGCCAACCAAAATTCTATTCATTCTTCTATACAAGCTTTTATCGCATAATCTCATTCACAAAATGTGTCAAAAAGTGTATGTATTCTGCCGTGTAGATTTTTAAGTAGCATATGTTCTATTTCCAACTATGATTCTGTTCAGAAAGCGAGCGCACAAGTTGCACAAAAACATGCATTGACGGTTTCGATTAACGTATTCCTGAAAGTTATATTTACAATAGGAATTAACATTTTTGCTTATCAGACGGAATACCATAAACACACTGTCCGGGATACTCCTGCCGTACAAAATTGTTAAATCTATTTATTTTTCCAACACAATAAGGCACCAACCAGCTTTAACAATAATTTTATTTACGAACCGACTTCTACAATAGCAACTTGTAGACTAAAGACTCAGCGGAAAACAATTCGCTCCAACATTAATCTACCTTACTCAACAAAAACATAGCCATTAGGAGTATAATTACACTAAAAAGTACAGTCGGGTCCAGGTACCTGACGATGAATGATGTTTAGCTCGACGTGCGTTAACAAAATTATAATTAATTCGGGACACATCAATCTTTATAGACGAAATACTCAATAATAATAAAAATAACGATAATGATTAAACAATAAGTAAAAACCAAAAGAACTACAAACAACTAAAGTAATTGTAATGTAAATTTAAAGTACTCTATGGAGACTTCTAGAATTTTACACTCAGAGCCCTCTATCTGACGTTAATGATGCAATGCATTATGGGGCAAACGCTCACGTCGAACCACCTTTTCAACGCGAACGTTGAAAGCATTGCGAGCAATATGTAGTTTGCAATGAGTAACGTGTTGCGATCGTGTTGTCTCCGTTGCGATCATCAAACGGGCCGATATGATGATTAATTTGAGCGTTTCGTGAAGTAAGTGGAACGCACCCAGAGTAATCTCAATCTAAAAAATACAATAAATATTATGTCATCATAATGTCAATGTAGAATACGCGACTAAAGTCATCACTAGCGGAGGTGATGTAAGCTATATAAATTGGACAATAATAATAAAAGACACAAAACGAGGTAAAAATTCTACCGATTCCCACAAACTCGGACGCGAATTTTGACAGATAATTGTGCCGACGCCGCTGTATCAAGATTTAGTTAATAATTTAACCAGGTTGGCCAATCTTGCAGTGTTTCCATATTAAAATTTGTATTGCCAACTCCAGACAGTTGTAAATCACTATACATTTTATAATGTATAAACAAATATAGAACTGTTTTCAGTTGCATAATTAATTCTTGTTTATTTAATTTAATACAATAAGACATACGTTGCAAACTATTACAGAAATAATTCCACGCCACTTTCTTGTTATTTTCCATAAAGTCAAGTATCATTAAAGATGAGAATTGTATAATATTAACATTGTAGATACTTGTACATTGTATCTTTACTTGCGTTGTTTACCTTAAATAGGTATTAGGAAATTATTTCAGGGTATTTTTTCAAAACTATCTGAATCTGATCAAAAAAAAAACATAATTATTACGAAGTACTTACTACTAAAATAATATTTTAAATGATCTTAGTATTGTACAATTCTCCAATATCAGTCTTCATCGAATTTCACTCATACCAAATCCACGCATATCAACACACAAGACCTGTAATAATTAACGTGTGTTCTTGTGTCAATTTCATGACCCTCTCAAGCAGGAAATCGTAAGTTTCAAACAGTTCGAACAGATACAAAAACAAATTTAAAAAAAAATAATGCTTTTGTAGTAGTAAACTTTAATTAAATGTACTTACTTTCGTCTTTAATTTCTTAAGTCTAGTAGAAGTGAGCACTTCCCGTTCTTCTATAGTTTAGTAGAGATATGTTTTTGCATGCTTTTTTTTATTTTTGCCCTTTCCACAAACTTCTTAACGACAACCTCGACGAGGACCAAGTTACCGCTGCAAAATCCGCAAGGCAGAGAGTATTTTCTGATGTGGTGACGAGACCTTTTTGATCTTTTGTAGAAACGAAACAGGGCAAACCAACGGCGGACTCACAACCTACGATACTGTGGCAGTGTAATTTGTAAGAGGCCGGCCAACAACAACACGAAAACACACTTCCACATACACCGTCATCGCTTAGTTATCTTTTTTAACTAAAATTTATTTTGTATAAATTATAAGGATTACATTATATTGTTAAATTATTCGCAATCACCTACTAATTTAAATGGAGATTACAAACGATCCAGGTCCACGGAAGTTTTTTCTATTCGAGACTGATTGTTCGTTATTTAAGGGCACAAAAGTTTTTCTAGATTTTTAAGCGACCGTCGTTTGTAAACTCGTTTTCTCCTTCCAGAATGCATTTTTAAAACGAAAGATGGTAACACATTTTGCCATGTTCACTAGCGCCCCCTACACGCGTATTTAAGACGTATTAGCGAGTTTCATTTGAAAATTTTACGACATTTCTTTCGAATCTAGTTATGGCTCAATGTGTCTTGTGATATTTTGAGGTTTGTGAATTGATAAATACAAATTGATTTCTTTTTTTTTAAATAAACGTAGAGGAGCGTTCGTAAAATAAGGTCGGTTAATTTTTATTTTATTAAAAAGCAAGAACGGAACAACTAACTTGATTTTTGGATGTTTTGAATATAGTGCTTCTTATTTCACTAAGAAAAATATATTGTAAAGGTGAACATAATTGTGGTAAATTAAAGGCAATTTGGTTAAATTTACCACAATTGTGTTAACATTTACAATATATTTTTATCAGTGTTGATTTACGACTTTAATTCTCGGTTAGTGTTAGGTTTTAGATGTATGATTGGCGAATCGTTTATTGTATAATTTGCGTCGCTTTTTCCGTAACAGAATATCTATTTAAAAAAGGAAGGTTGTGCTCGCCAATCTAGAGATAGATGAACAGGCAATAGATGTTTAGCAACAGTGATGTGTTGGTAGGCCTGCAATGAGGTGATTTGTCGATTATCATATTTTACATACAACATAAATGTTTTCGATTAAGAGTTGGGTACGTACAAAAAATTTCCTCCGTCGGCTTACGAATTCATCACGAATTAATACCTGTATTAGTAACTAAGATCTTGAACGTTTATCAATGTTTGTATATTATAATATACTATATCTTAGCATGCCGTGTTTAAGTGTAGATATTATTGGAAACTATATAGATTATAAAAATGACATCGTAAGTATTTCTGGATTTCAACTGTACGTTTTGCTCTCATAACGTAAAATGTGAAAATATACGGTAAATCTAATCTATTACACATAATTGAAATTGACAAGGTTAGACGTTTGTATTATAATGATATTGGATAATAGGCTTGTTTTTCGTAAACTATTAGACTTGTTTGGAAAATAGACCGTAAAGGAAAGAATTTAGAAAATTAATCACATATCTATTTTTTGAAAATATATTATTGGGTGTTTATTCATTGCTTCTTTCAAAGTAATACCATCGATCATAAATCGAAGCTGTTTATTTTCCGAAACAATTCAACAAGTACTAATTGCGAGAAAATTAAGATAAAATACTCAGAGAAGTTGTGCGTAGATCCATGACTAATTACAAAACAAGGATTAATTATACTTACATATATAGGATGCTTCTTATAACCGACATTAATGTAATGATACACTGAGAAAAATATATTGTAAAGGTTAACACAACTGTGGTAGAGTTAAACAGAATCTGGTTAACTGTACCACAATTGCGTTCACCTTTACAATATATTTATTTTAACGATTAAGATATTACTGATTTGTGTTGTACGATAGGATATTATTATTAGACCTTGTTTTTATCAATTATTTCCATTTTTTTTCAAAAGTATATCGTTGTCTTGATCCTAAAGAAACGTTATTGAGTCGTTGCTAGGTGGATGCTATTTGCATATTTCATTTACGTTTTTGACTGAAACAATAACACCTTTAAAGATATCTTACATACAGAGTACTTCAAAAATTTCTACCATAAAAGCACTTAACCGTATTCCCACGACAATCATTCCTTCTGTAGTAACATATTACTGCCTAATCATTATTACCGGTTTCTAGTCGATGGAGTATTGGCCATGCGAATAAATGTAGACTTCTTGATCGACTATCGTAATAGACAAATTCTAATTGGAATATTCGAAAAGCATTCTCTGAATATGTAAGATGGTTCCTCCCGCAAATAGAAACGCAAATGTTGTGTAAATAATAAAATAGAAATAGCCATATTTAAGTAAGTACGACGTGTCTTAAATGTTATCAAGTGATGCTGATGATAAATGGTGGAAATGCAGTTCCTACTTTACCTACGTAGATTTGAATTTCTTTTTCCCCAAAGAAACATGGAGACTCAATAACGTCCAAATGTTGTTGTGTTTGGCAAGTTGCTTCAGGATGGTTGTATCTCATTGCGTCAAATACTAGTCAGAGTTTCATTATTACTTCTTCCGTTTAGCTTAGTACGTGGTACATAATATAAAATGCATGTACGATAACCTATCTTTTTTTGTTTATTTTAATGAAATGGATAGGCACAAATATGTTCACTAACTGAAAAACGAATGAGAAACAATCATTTTCTGCCCCCCTCCCCCCAATATTTAATGTTATAATCTGTAATCATATCCCTTTTTATTGTGATTTATTTCTTTTTTATTTAATTTAAACAATTTAATTATTTCTATTTTTAAGACTATAAATGTAAAATGCCATCTAGATGTTTTATAAGTGTGCTATAATATGCAAAATGTAATGAAATATTATAATCTTTAGTCGTAGGGTTCCATAATATTTGAACGTAATAATTATTAATTAACGGATAAGCTTACTTTACATAAATCCATGATATATTTGCATTTTTTCGCTTCTATTTTTACTAATACATTTTAAAGTACCATCCCTTTCCCCATACACATAGTTATTACGTACTGATTGTTAATTTTTCTACATTATATTGTATACTAACTAATTAACTAACCCAATTATTGTCTATTTATAATGTCACACTTTACTTCACACGAGCTTTTGTGTAATTTGCTATTTTCGATGTTTTTCTGTATCTTATTATATCTATATTATTATATATATTTACACGTGATTGATTAATTTTTGAGGATTGTTTGTTTTTTTTGTGAATATCAAGTGCGATTGCTGGTGATCATTCATAAGGTTACTCCCTACATGTGTGTGTTCGTTTTTCTTATTCTATCAGATGATCGCACTTTTGTTTTGTAGCCCCGTACCAAAGTAATGTTTTAAACTTGGGTTTAATAAAATTAAACTAAGAAACGTTCATGTTTTCTTTTCCCAAATTCCTTCGCCCTTGTAACAACAGCGATAAAAACCGCGGTATATTAAGATTTGTTGTTTGTTCAAGATTCAAAAAAGCGAAAAAGCAAAGGAGTTAAAAAAGAAAATTATTTATATTCACCAAACTACTACTCAACTGTAGCGGTCAGAAAAAAACCGGTCCAACAATTGAAATCCCTTGTCAATAGACAAACACTACACATCATCTAACACCTACATCATCTACATAAACTGATACACAGAGGTATTATCTCTGAGTATACCTAATCTCAAAAATATTGAGTAATACCGCCTTATTTCATTTATCTGTTATTTTGCGAAATAGTTATGAGATTCTTGTACATGTTTCTTGATTTTCACTTTCGATGTGTCTGTTTAGCTTGTATAGAATCCCACTTTTCCATTGCTAAATGTAATATCACAATTTGATTATTTGTTACGGTTGGTGTCGTTACGTTTATATGAATTTTGATAACTATTAAATTACCTCATATAAACGTTGTTGTTCTGTGTATAAACGCCCCATGGTGCCGTCTTTTCACCGAAAGTTGACATTTATGTCTTCGTGGTCTACGTCAGTCTACGTGCACAATCTCTATTCGCGGAGTACATACAGCTTGCCCTACTTACGCTCTTACGCTACTCCATTATAAACGAACTCTCAAAAATGAAGTCCATTCACTCCAAATTCAATAAAACAAATGCAATAAACACCGGAAGAGTATATGGAGTAAAAGAATTTGGATAAACGAACTCAGCTTTTAGGGCTATGCTTCATTCACGTTTAAAACATAGCATTGGGAAAGTTAGGGCAATATTTCCGGGTTCGTGATTGGTTGAAATTTGAGATACGTTTCCAATGGTAGAAAGTTGACATTTTCGCATATAAAATTTATTTTTGGATAGAATGAAATATCACTGATAGAATTTTTAAATGTCAAGTGTTATTTACGTCGTATTGTATAGTTTGGTTTGGTTGCTTGTGTTTTTGTTCATATTAAGTCTTTCAAAGAGCAGTTCTACATAGTTATACAGCCATAGTTATCCATAACTACCCACCATTATAGCATATTTCTTTAATGAACTTATAATGAAAAGATGTATGTATGTTTTCGATTCGTGACAGTCATTGACATTGCTAAGACAATAGTAGATAATTTACTCGAGCTGTCCAGATTAATTACGTCATCCTATTAAAATAAATTTAAATTTGCCGCTACTTTGGGGTATAAGTTTGTTGCTCCTGTGTCGTACATACGCCGATCACAGCGCCCACTACTTTATTATTGACGTAAATGAAGTATAAATCTCAAGCTTTCCAAATTTGCAACCTAATAATAGTATTTGTTTAATTTCATGGCAATTTAAATTTACCAGATTCTGTACTGCCATCTCAATTAAGCCGCCTACAGAGAACTAAAGGAATATCACTCTGACGTCAAATCAATGAAATAGTGTTTTAAGACGGTTGGTTTACATTTGATTCTTGCGTAACATAGAGTACGTTTACATCGACCAACAACTACCCTAGCTACTATAGCTGAGTTCGTTTATTCAAATCCGTTTACTCGATATACCCTTCGAGTGATTAAAGCATGAAATTACCTACAATTTTGGATTACCATGATAGGTATTTAATATTTTTATGTTAAAGTTACTAAAAATAATTGCGGCAGGTTTGAATTTTGCTATGTTGGTGGAATGCTGAAGATGCCACAATCTTCATGTATTACAAATTATGTAGGTTAGGTATAGGATACGGTGGCTTAAAATAAATTTAAATGCGTATTCAGAGTTCTTTACTTAACAAGGTGGTAAGGGGTATTTTTTAACTTAAATTACAAATTATGACAAATAAAATAAAAGTTCAACTTTATACTAAATGTAGTATTTATTTATTTAACATCAATGTTATTTTATATACAAGGCTTTAATATCGCAAATAACTTAAACCAACCAAACAAATATCACTTATTTAAATTATAATTTCGGTATCACCCAATTCCTCATCGGATGGCAGTGTTATTTTACTTGGATCAATTATATTGGGATCTATCAGGGGTAACCCTTTCGCCTCCCTACGACGCAGCTCCAAGAAACCCTCACGTTGCGCCCAATCTCTTAAGTTATAATCGGGTAGGTAGGCCCAGTAAAAACCCACGACTACCAAGCAAAGAGTCACCGAAGAAAAGAAAATATAGTGCATGCTGGCTTTATCGTCCTCTTCCGATTTATGTTCGAATCCATAGCTTACCCAATTTTTACTGGAGGCTATTGGTGGTTCCGCAGGTTTTGTTTCAGCGGGTATTGTTGCTGTGTCGCTATTTTTCTTTGAGGTGGAAATGGTCCGATAATTTAAAGCGGGAATTACTCTCCTCAAAAAGGAGGTTTGTAAGCGTATAACACCAGACATAGTTTAGGTAAACCGTGATTTTATTCGACTTTACTTTTATTTAGAGGTTATTCTCCGTCTGTTATGTCACTTCTGTCTACTGTCATTTAAAGCAAGTGCACAGCCAGTGTGGCCAAAAATGAGAAATTGCCTTCTACTAGACAATTTTTTAAAAGTTTTTATTAACGTAATAAAGCAACCTTAGTTTACTTATAGAAATTGTTCAAGATCAAATTCGTCATATTCAAATAATGAAATTAATACATTTGTATAAAATTCTAAATACAATGCTCCAACTTTTATCTAAATTTATGTGAATGAGTAAAAATGATTTTTTTTAAACAAATGAACACATTTCTAATAAAGAAGAGTAAAACTATAATAAAAACAATAAATATGAACAAGATTCTACTTAATTTTCAAAATTAAAGATTTTATATAATTTTCAGTTGCCCACGAGTTAAATTCATCATAATTGGGGTTTTTTAAGACAAATGTAGAAATTCATAATAATAAACAGAGCAAAAATTATAGAATAAGTAGTAAATATAACTATTTTCAGGGCTTTACAACTTACAGTTGCTACTACACAAAATAATACTACTACAAATAGGAAAACAGTTTATTAGTCATATCACCAGGCGCGGCCGGTGACGTTGTCAGTGGGTGGTTGCTAAGATATCTCTAAATAGTGCGACGTTGTACTCTCTCTAAGAGCACGGAAGCTATACAAAGTCGTATAAAGCACTACTATCTCAGTTACTGCCACCCAAAATGTCATCACCAGCTGCCCCTACATATCACATAAAAATAAATGTACATATAAATTCCTAATTACAAATCTTCCTTGTATTTTACAAATATTTACAATAAATCATATACTTTTATGAAAATCCTAGTCAAATTCCTAACCAAAACTTACAATCATCAAGATTTTATATACTCCAATGTATGTGAAGGCAGCGACTCTTTTCCATATCGACGTTTGGCTTCCAACAAAAATGCCCCCTCCATTTGTTTCACTAATGTCTCAAAAAACATATTTGCTAATTGATAATGCAATTTAGATTTGAACTCAAAGTCTATACAAAAATCGACGATGCAAGATTGTGGAATACTACCCAGACCTGGACTAAATTTCCAACATGTCATTAAATAAGTAAATAATCTCCCATCTGTACAAATAGCCTTCACCATGTAAGGTTTAACGAGGCTCACATTAGATGTATAACTTTCAGAAACAGGTGGAAAACCAATTTGTAATTCTGCTGTTAATCTCTTCTGACTTTCATGAATAATAGTTGATCGTTTGCAAAAGGGAATGAACTTCTTATAGTTTTCTACATCTGCCACGACCTGGTACATCTGTTCCATCGAAAACCTGTAAGTACGTCACTCTAATAAGACAAGACTTGCTTTCTAAATTTTGTCCTAATTTGGATAGTACCCAACTAGCTTCCTTCCATTAAATTCTTTTCGATTTTCCATTTTACTGAAGAGTCTTGCTTGTAATTTTAATGCTACTGCATGTAAAGAATTTTGTAAAGTTACACAGTCTGTAGTTCTAAAAACATATAGCATTAACAAAATAAAGTGTAATGCTAAACGTGCATAAATATATAACGTGTCAAAAAATACACTTACGTTTTCATCTTTAAGACAGTTCTTGATATATACATTATCTAAATACCCTACGACTTAGATTTAATTATTTAATCAGATATAAATCTCATTGTGTCGGATTAAATATTAAGAACAATATTAAGTGATTAAGATTATCGTATATACGCATATATACATACATTTGACTTGAGCCAGCGAACTTGAGCTATCCAGAAAAAAATTACATCATGGGCTGCAAATTGACGCAAACTATATTTATTATTTACTAACAAAAATGTTGCTATGGTATTTTATTCTTATAACAAAACGGAGAATGACATTTACAAACTCAACATAAATTAGGATTGCCATAATATATTTTTACGAAATCAATGAATGCTGTCAATTACTGTTTATGGCAATAATTCCGGAAGGCATTTTTCGGTATACTTGTCTTTTTGCTGATACGGATTCAAACATTCAGGGAAACAATATGTAAAAAAACATAGAAAGTTTGAATCGTTATGTAGTTAAATATTTTGTAATGCGAATATAAATTTAAATCCAATTGCAAATCCAAGTTGATCCAAGTTTTGGTATGCTGAGAGCCATCTATTAATAACTAGTTTAAAACTGAGTAGATGAGAGACAGCAGACAGCCACAGAACAGCAATATACAACCTACATACAATGATGACAGCAAAGCTGACCAACTTTTCAACTTTAATACTTTAACAAACAATATAAAAATAAACAAAGATTGGAACGTTTATGTTTACCATATCAAACTTAATTATTTAACCATTACTTGGAGGTTTTTAATTACAATTATTATATTACCTCGAAAATACTATATTAACCATGTCGAAAGTAGTACCAGCTAAGAAAAAGGTTAGTTCCTTTCTAGTGTTTTATTGAATTATATCATTTAAATAATTTATTATAGGCTGTTGGTCAAAGTTCTACAGATAGCTCCTCTGGAAGTACCTCTGATAGTTCTAGTACAAGCACATCTAGCAGTGGATCTGATACATCCACATCAAGCGACACTGATTCTTCTTCGTCTCATTCAAGTAAAGCACAATCAGACACTGATGTGCCCAAAAAACCAACGCCAATTCCGAAAAATATTCGTAAAAGTAATGAAAATAAAGCGGGAGGTAAAGTTCCGGAAAAGTCAATATCTAAAGCGAAGCCTGTTTCGGCAAAAGTGCAAAAACCCCATAATAAACCAAATATTTATTCATCTGACGATGAACAAAATACTGTTAAACCTCCCAGTAAAGCTGCTGCAAAAAGAAAAATCGTTCCGAAAATGAGAAATGTGAATATTACTAATAGTAAAAATCCATCATCCCAAATTAATAAAAGCACTATCGTAAAAAATGTTGTTGCTGGGGGAAAAGTTGGCAGTAGTAAAGGATTTCCTGTAAAAATTGCTGCTAAAGGAGGTACAGGTAAAGCGCCACCTAAAATTAAAGAACGTCCTGTGAAGAATATAAAAAGTAGTGATAAATCAGATTTAAATAAGAAGAAAAGCATTTTTTCACCAGAAAACAGTTCGGCATCTGAAAACGATTCAAAAGGATCTATGAAAGTAAAACCGACTCCAGCAAAACCTAGACCAAAAGCGACTGCGAAAGTAATTGAAAAATCAAAAATTCAGGACATAAAACCTAAAACAGAGATAAAACCGGGGCCTAAATCTAAAGCTATAATAAGCAGTGCGAGTTCGGGTTCGACAAGTTCAAACTCGAACAGTTCCAGTTCTGATAGCGAAAGCAGTTTGGAATCTTCATCGAGTAAAAAATGTTCCACGAAGAAACTAGTGAAGAAACCTTCACCGAAAGAAGGAAATTCGGATTCAGAACCCGATCCCACAAACAGCAAACAAGTTACAAGGAAATCGACAAGATCCACAAGCACAAGGAAGTCGAAACATGTCGTCGGCAAGCCTGCTTATTCGGACACTGATTCGGATACTGAAAGTACAAAACGTTCACTTAGTAGATCCCCTGTAAAGCGTGCGCCAGTTACTGCGAAGGGAAAGACGAAAAATAAGAAGACCGATGCCAAAAAGGGTAATGAAGTTATTATCGAGGATCGTATTTGCCCTATAGAGACTTGCAGCAGCCTGGGACACTTGGGTGGAAAAGTAGAGAAGCATTTTACTGTGGATGGCTGTCCTGGTTATCACAATTTTAATACAAATGAGTGTAAAGAAATGGTGAGTATAAAACTATCAATAACTTTTGATATACAATTATTAAATATACACAAGCATTCTTACTTCTTGGTAGTGTTGAAAACTTCCGATTCTTAATTTAAATTTGCATTGATTTCAAATTACTAGATATAAAAATGATATCTTTGATTTTCTAGACATAAATTCTATATTATAACTTTTGTTTGAAACATTTTCTCTAAAAGTAGTATCTAGGATGTTTGAGTGTTTTGCAAGAAATGATAGGATTGTCCCCGGCACGTCGTTCGGCAATTTAGACGGGGCTAAGGAGCTTCCCGGTGACATTGTATTGATTTTTATTATTATTGTATTTATTTTTGTGCGGAAGCGATTTAATGACTACATTTAAGATATAATGTATTGCTGTTTTAAATTAATAGATAATCGAAATATTGTTTTGTTCATAAAAAAGTAATTTCGGAAATTACTTTTTATTTTTGATTACTGCTTTTGTAAAATTTCGTTAGTAAATTCATAGTTTCTCGAACTTCATTTTTCCTAGGTGTATTGTATGTTCCGCTGTTTCCATCTCTGATTTTATATTCATTCACTTGTAAGTTTACTTTGTGTGCCTCACTTATTTTATTTCTATCACGTCATCCACGTAACCTATATATACGCCTCCATGGTTATATTTGGTGGCATCCAGTGGTTGCTTTTCTCATCAATGATTTTATGTTGACAAATCGGAAACAGTTACTATCTTCACCAGTAGATTTCCGATTTGTCACTAATTTTCTTAGATCTTATATATTACATGGATACCGCTATCACCATATCAGTCAATATACGTTACTGGTTCCAACATGTACTTCTACTATTTTCGAGCTATTACTTTCATGCTATATGTAGCTATCCCTTATCTAACCTCTCGTGGAACCGGAAAGGGAAATACATGCGGGCGGGCCGGTAGATAATAACTGTTAACTTAAAATATTTTGTTTTGTTTAGTATAGAATCCTCACATATCAAAATTGGTAACCAAACCACACCAAAATTTTCGTTCCTCACTGACAAATCACCTTTCCATCGATGGATGACGTCATGACAACAATTGATGAACTTATGCTCTGGTATACATGATATATGCCTCTCTGTTCATGGTACTTTTTCTGATCATGTTTTCTAGCACCATCTTAAATAATACGGTTGACAGGGGGTCGTCTTGTCTAAATTTATTGTTTACCGTCCCTAGAAGTTTGACAGTGATTTTTAAACGGACCCTATATAGTATATAGTGTTCTCTTAAAGAACAAAACAGGATTGTACCGTGTTAGAGACGTGCAATAGATGACAGCACAATAAACACAAATCATAAAAAATGAATGACAACTGTGAATTAAGGTAGTGATAGGCTACACACTTGCGTTCGTGGCCTATATAAAATATTACGAGATAGCACCAAAAATATGTAAAATATATTTTTTCAACGCTTGAGCGTTACTGAAGAAACTCGCAACCTTTCATCGTTGATTCGGTTACGACGATCTGTTTTTATTACTGGGATAATTGTTCACAGTAATATGTACTTCGAAACGATGTCATTGTTTGTCTTGCAGGGATATTTGGTAGTGGAAAATTTGTAGATAGATTTTGCTATTGATTTTCTCTATAGATCTATTATTTTCATTTATATTTCTGCTGGTGTATATTTCAAAGTAACGTTAAATAGTAAGGAAAAAATAGCGATATTAGGTTTCACTTATTCACTTATTCACTTATTAACTTATTATTCTCTGGGCTGCAAATAACATTAATATTTAAAATTTGACATTTGATATATGATATCTTAAGATTTCACATTTGGTTTTTCTAACTTATTGTTTTAGGGTTGACGTTTCAAAATTCTACATTTGATAAAATTATCATCCTAAAATTTAAAATTTGGTACATATTAAGTTTGATATTTGACGTCGAAAAATTTGACATTTAATATACGCCCTGATATTTTAGCATATGCGATTTAAATATAAGTACATGTTTTGCATAATTTGAAGCATAATTTCATCTTATTAAATTCAATTTGTCTAAATTCTAGCTTAACGAGAGAAAAAAACGTGAAGACCATCGCAGAAAATTGATCGAAAACATTAAGAAATCACCTAGAACGCAAGCGATACAAGAACAAAAATTATACCAACAGAAAATCAAAGAAATCCGAAAATTGAAACTCGAACCGCCGGAGGATGTGAAACCTCACCTGGACAAGAACCGCGAACCAGATCTGACCAACTTCGCCTGCGATTACGATCTAAAACTTTTTCGGGACGCCCAGGCGATAGCCAGTGAGAAGATCGAAGAGGAACTGAAGACGCAACCTAACACCAAAGGCACCAAATACATCGAGATGGGCAAATTCGAAATGGAAGTCTGGTACCAGAGTCCCTATCCGGAGGATTATGCCCGCCTACCTAAGTTGTACATTTGCGAGTATTGTTTGCGTTATATGAAGTCGAGGACCATATTGCAGAGACACGTTCACAAGTGCGTCTGGAGGCATCCACCCGGGGAAGAGGTTTATCGTAAGGACAAAATTAGTGTGTGGGAGGTGGACGGTAAACGGTATAAGTGCTATTGTCAGAACTTGTGTTTGTTGGCCAAATTCTTTCTGGATCATAAGACTTTGTATTACGACGTTGAGCCGTTCTTGTTCTATGTCATGACGTTGGGAGATAATGAGGGTTGCCATACTGTTGGATACTTTAGCAAGGTAAGTGAGTTTGAAGAAAAAAATATCAATTTTGATGATGTGATTAATTTAAATATCATGATCATAGTCATTAACCCAATTTTACCCCGAAGGGAGTATGAATCGTGTCGAACCGGTCTTTTGCAGATTTGTTTCCATACCTTTCTATTTTACGTGTTTCTGGTCAACAGTCTCATTTCTATGGCTTACTTTTGCGTCTTTCTGTCGTCGTCCATGTTTCTGCCCCATATATCAGAACCGTTGTTATTAATTTCTTAAATATTTCTGTTTTGATATTTTTAGGTATTCCTTTCTTGCCTAAAAAAGGAGTTCCGTGTTTCCTATTATCATCGTTTTTTCTTTCTTTTCTTCGTTGATTTTCAAGTTTTCTCTCTAGCGCTTTCTTATACACTTCCATGTTGTACAGCACGACATGGAAACTGATACACCAAGAAGGGAATGCGAATTTTTAGGCCAAATTGGGCAAAAATGTGTACCTATTCAAAGGTAATAATTGATTAAAATTTTGTTGCGATGGATCATGGTGGTCATGGCGTACCTTCATGCATTTTTTTCTAGCATTATTGCCAATCGTATTTCTTGTAATTTTTTAAATTAAATTTTCACCGTTTCTCTTGTGTTGTTTTTGTTTAACTTGTTTTCCAGGTTTGATTATGTCTAGAGTGTGGCAACGTAAAACTATTGCCAATTGAGTGAATCCGACAGAGGTCAAATTGTTGGCTTGCGCGAAGGTGGTTTTTCGTTCACGGAAATTGCAAATCGTCTTAACCGGAACCAAGCCACCATCATGCGCTGTTATCAGTCATGGAGTAGGGAAGGTTAGGAACCTCTTTGAAGAGGAACCGGGAGCTGAAGAAGAACTAGTGAGGTACAGGGCCGTCACCTTCGTGTAATGATATTAAGAGATCAATTATCCAGGTCAATTGCGGATCAATGGTTACGTAATGAAGGATTATCTCGTGATCTTTCGAACCGTTTTAGGGCGTATCAAGGATTTCGGCTTGCAATCCTATCGGCTACATCTTGCGTTACCACTTACGGCTCCACACCGGCAGCAACGTTTGGACTGGTATAGGTTGCGAATACACTGGAACATGGAGTGGTATAGGGTGGTGTTCAGTGATGAATCCCGATTTTGTATAGGGATGCATGATGGCCGCATGAGGATCATACGAAGACGTGGAGAACGTCGTGATATTCAATTTTCCCATGGGAGTTATGGTATGGGATGCTATAGCATACGGGAGTAAGTCACAATGGGTGTTTATCCGAGGCAACATGAATGCCCAGCGTTACGTCGATACCTCATATTCTTCCATATCTTCACCCACTTTTTCAGCAGGATAATGCCCGTACACACATAGCGAGAATTTCTCTAAACGGGTTCGTAGAGCCGCATGTCTATATCTTGTCATGGGCACTCAAATCTCCCGACCTCTCCCAAATTGAACACCTGTGGGATATTATGGGAAGAAAACTGAATAACTTAGCAAATCCTCAGCGAACACTGGAAGCTCTCTGGCGTCAATTGCAGGTTGCTTGGGACGTCATACCCCAAGAGGACATCGACCACCTACTGGAATCAATGCCGCGAAGAGTGAGGAAGTGTGTAACAAATGGGGGAGGCCGAGTTATTAATAAAAATAAAAATAAAATGTATTAATCTTTTGTCCTTTTTCTTTAAAATTTTAATCAATTATTATCTTTGAATATAATAGGTAAGCATTTCTATCAAGTTTGGCCAAAAAATTCGCGTGCCCCTTGGTGTTGCAATTTCCATGTCATGCAGTAAATTATTGAGTGTTTTTACCCCAGTAGGCATCTTCGAATGGATTTATATCCGCTTTTGCCTCTTATCGCTTCGTACAATTCTATCATGAATAGTAGAGGGCTAAAAATACAACCTTCCATAAGGCCCAAGGTTGTTTCGAATAAATTCGATGTTTCCTGTTTTATCCTTACGTAACTTTTCGTATCTTTATATAAACCCTGTATACCCCTCATTAAGTGCCGGGATAGCGCAGTGGTAAGAGCGCTAGGCACCTTTACAGGATGTCGGGGTTCGAATCTCGGTTGCAGCAAGGGTGGTCGGTACCCCTCCCGGTACCCTTCAGTGTTGAGGATAAACCAACACTGCTACCGTCTACGGCGAAGAGAGGCGGTAACAAGCCATACACTTCACACACACACACGATTCACACGTACACAAACCTAATGTGGAGTGATACAATAGGCCTCAAGGCCGCAGTGTTAAGCCTCTGCATTAGGATACAAACAACAACAAACAACCCCACATTAATGTTTCTGATGTTCTTCTACGTCTTAATATTCTCCGTATGCCTTTCCTCTTAAACTTATCAAAGGCTTTTTACAAGTCAATGAAGCACAGATGTATGTTGTTCTTTTCTTTTATTGTCTTTTCTCCTATTTGCCTCATTACAAAAATTACTACTCCTCTATTTTCTCGAATTCCGAATTGTGTTTCTTCTAGTGTCTGCTCAAATTTTATTCTTATTTTTGTTTTTAATATTCTAGCATATGTTTTGGCAACTGTTCCCTTCTATAATTTTGGCAGTTTTCACTAACCTCTTTTTTGTGTAAAGGTGTTATGACACCAAGATGATTTTGATTGAAATGAAACGGCTATTCCTACTAAAGACGAGGAAGAAAAATTAGCAAATCTAAGGGCCAATTTCATAATCAAATTTAATCCTACATTAAATTTTAATGCCAGCATTAACTAGAAGTCCGATTTCATA
>JARFOC010000494.1:111431-127075 GCA_031763485.1 Osmoderma eremita
GCGTCGTGGCTGTATGACGACTAGTTCAGGCGAGAGAGAGCCTACGTTTGCATTGTATAGCCATTATAACTACTCTTTAAAACGATTCTGTGAATTTATAGAAGGATTGTTACTTTCGTAACGTGTTACTTTTGTCCCCGGTCTCCCCTAGTTTATTTTTAAGAAAGTTACAGAAGAAAATATATATAGAAAGGCCGACAATATAAATAGAAAAGATTATTATTGATACTGAAAATTATAAGCAAATCCACGCAGATATTCCACGATAGGTCTATTACCGTAATCAGCTACCATTCTTTGTAATCGCTCCGCAATGTCTCGATATATTTTCTTTCGGGGCTGTTCATCTCCAGCAATCGTTTGCTCTATTTTCAGCGTATTTAAAACGTGTATGTAAAACTCTGTTAGATTATTGCTATGGATAAATAAAGATATAATCAATCAAATTGCAACTACAAAAGCGGCTGGTTGAATTGTTTTTCATTTTTATTGTTCATGTTACAATTACAATAATGTTATCTATGTAATCGAATCATGAAGCACTGTAAAAGTATGCCAAACTAAAAATAGTTCAATTTTATATTCTATCGCATCTTACCGTTTTCTACGAAAGTTTTTGATGCAACGGAGCTTGAAGGTCGAGAAGACGAACTACTTCCTGGAGTACTACTACAAGATGAACTAGGAGGTTCAATAATCTTAGGCGAATCGAGACAAAAATTAGAAATTTCTTCTTGAACACAATTCCGATTCCCAAAAATATTATATGTAGGTTAAATAACAAAGACTTATATGCTACCTTGGATAATCTCTATTGTTACTGTTGGAGGTCGAGGAATACTACAATTTAGAGAGCCTTCATCACTATCGCTTTAGCTATATCTCGAGGGTCCATGTTCTTCTTTCTTTAAAATATATTTTTCACCCCTTTCTTCTGCATCAGCCTGCAAATCAGATGTCTCTTCCGCTATTTTAGATTTTCGTTTTGCTTATGTATATTCATCTAAAAATGTCTGATTTGATAAGTAATCAAGGAAATAAGTACATTCCAATTTGTTGTTATTCTGTGATATAAACTTTGTACTTACCAAAAGCAATTATGCAAGTTTAACTTTGCATAATTTCCAGTTATCGTTCGCTTTTTCTCGGTTTTATCAAAAGTTGTTTGATGCTTGTACGGAGGCCAATACACCTCGGGTTTCCTAGGTGTTAACCAATTATCACGTACTATGCCAATGGTGCCATATTTGCGATTCCGGATGTAAAAGGCATGTTTTAACAGTTTTAACGGTTTGCAGCCATATTTATAAGGTGTGTTACGTCACAGTTGCTGTTCTTCCAATTTTGCCAATCGCGATCGACTCCCTAATTATTTACCAGATTTCAATTTTAAAAACCTATTTAAAAATTTAACAAACATCTTTAATTTTAGAACACTATTCTCAAAGGTCGTTTTAATTTTGCAAAGATAAATTAAAATATACACCTAACACATGCAATGTTACCGAGTTGCCGTATTTTAGTAATTTGTGTTAAAATAAATCATCAAATCAAGTAGGGTATCAATAAATACCCGATTGCATTTTATATTTCACTACTCAAACATAATCGCTTATCTTGGTAGAAATGCCACGTGTTATTTACGTGTTAAATTAGTAACCAGTACGTCTTGTATGAACCAAAATACAACGTGAAAAATACGTGACAGGACGTCAGTCTGTTTGCTGGGTAGTATTGATGAAAAACTGTTATACCACCCTTCTATGGTATTATTTGAACGGGAAACATGTTCTGCCACTAACTCATGCATATTCCATAAATTCTCAGTATAATGCTAAGCTCTTCGGTGCCCTCGTCTATCAAGACGGCCTATCCCGGTATCTTCGAAGTAATTTAATAAAGGAACTAACAAATTTTCATTGTCCGCGTAAAAGTCGCTGCGAAGAAGCTGTTCATAAGCGCCATTAACATGATTTGGTGGAACGAAAGGTAAAGCTGGAAATAGTGCAAATTTAGCGTCTTCACTGTATCTTGCTTGCAGTCCTGTTTGCTGTATTTGCCTCCATACACACTGGGATAAATGAAAAAAACTTTCACTTACTGTCGATTGCGGAAACTGTTCCATAAAACGTAGCTCGTTTGAAATCTACCATAATTGACACTGGTCGAAGATTGGGTTTGATTGTGTGCAGTGCTTGAAAAAATCGGATGTAGGTTGCCTGGTGGAAGGGCGAATACGGTTGGTATTACATTGCTGTTTGGATGTTCCACAAAAGCCATTTTTTTGTTTGTCATAAAACCGTTGTAATTAATGCTGCTTGCGTAATTAGAAATTTCTATCAAGCAATATACTATTTGGATATGTTCGATAAAACAAATGACCTTGTTGGTCATAAAACTGTAGGTAATAATTAATGCTGTTTGTGTAATATTCTCTGTTACCAGAAAATGGGCTAGGTATATGTTGTAATTAATGCTGTTTATATAATTAAAAATTCTGTAACATGTATTAACAAAATACCCCAAGGCAGGTTGCCAAATTGCATTACAATATATTAGCGCGCCTCGAATTGTCGTATGTGTCAAATTGCCGTATGCGTAGAATTGTCACGTGTTTTATAGACGCCGACCAGTTTTCGCACGTCGAAAATTCCGCGCTCAATTTACGTGATACCAATGGTAAGTGTTTTATTAGGGTTCCTTAATAAGAATTCAACAAGCCGAGATCCATTTTAACTCGTTTATTCATACTCAACCTAACTTCTAGATACGTACCAACATGACATTATACAACATCCTTCTGTATTTACAATAAAAGAAAATAAAATTTAATTACAAACATAGGCTTCAAATTTATTGGGTTTCTGTATTTCTCGTTTAGATTTTCGTGAAATGACTTCATTCGTGGGACTTGCAGAATTGGTCATAGCCGAAAATTTGTGCTTGTTCTTCTCTCCCAATTTTCCTTTACTGTGAGTCTCTTTCGCATCTTCTAGTTCTTTTGTAGTTATTGCATCGTCATTAACAATTTCTTCTTCTCTTGCATTATTCTTTACCTCTATGGCTTCCTCTAAATCTTTCCTTTCTATTATCTTTGGCACTTCTGAGGATTTTATTATCTCATCCTTTTCTTCTCTTAATTTGACATGTGATCTGTCTCTTCGATAACTGACTCCATTTGTATTTATCTCGTATTGTCTAGGACTAAGTTGCTTTGTGATTATCCCGTCCTACCATTGCTTGTCTGTATCTGGTCGTAATTGTACTAAGGCACCTTGTCCTATCTCCAGGTTTGGTAATATTTTAGTATTTCTGTCGTAGTAAAATTTTTACTTTTGTCCTTTTTTAGGGATTTTTTGTGGTATACTATCACATGGGGCAGGTTTATAATGATCATCGATTGCTGGTAGACTATTTCTTGTATGACGCGAAAGTAATCTTAATTCTGGACTGTATCCGATTTTATTGGGTGTATTTCTCCAATGTAGTAACATGTAGTATAAATCTTCTTGCGTATCATTGCTTTTTTTATCATTTTCTTTATTATTTTCACGGCGGATTCTGCTTTATCGTTTCCTCTTTGATGGTATGGTGCGGATGTAACATGCATAAATTGGTACTACATAAATTGGTACATAAATTGGTACCAGGGGGCGGAGATAAATTATCAATGCAAGACGGATTAATTTTAAAAAATGACAGAATTTTAATTCCCTACGAATTACGAAATCTAATGATGCAAAAGGAGCATACTTCCCATCGTGGTATAGAGAATACATTAAAATTAGCTAGTCAAAATATCTTTTGGCCCGGTATGTCTCAACACATTACTGAAGCTGTTAAAAATTGTGGCGCATGTCAAAGGTATTCAGATAGTCAGGCTAAACTGCCAATGATGTCACATGAATGCCAAACTTACCCATGGCATATAGTATCGATGGATGTGTGTTTTGCTCAATATAAAGAAAAACAAGCCGCGATCCATTTTAACTCGTTTATTCATACTCTCGTACCAACCTAACTTCTAGGTACGTACCAACATAACATTATACAACAGTAAGGTTGGTCAAATAGCTAAACAGAGTATAACTAATCATACAATGTATATAGACCAGTGGCGGCTGGTGAGATTTTTGAAATAAGGGCTACAGAAATAATAACTATAAATTAATGAGAAATTCTTCTGTGATGTTTTCACATTTTGTAACTTCTTTTTGACAGAAAAATATTATATTTTACACATAATGCGCTTCAAACGTGGCAGTAAAGTAAAGTTATATTAAACCGTTAATATTATATATTGCAAGGAAGAATCAATGTGTCACTTAAACCATAATCGTTACATCAACTTATATATGAAGGGTGCAAAAATACCACGAAAGGCGTATGTAGTTTTATTTTTATTAGGTCAGAACACCTTAGGCTTTCCTAATGAGATATCTCATTTAAAATATTATATTTACTCATTTCTATTATTAACTACTAACGAAATTATGTACATAATATATTGTAAGCGTTTACCTATTAGAGTAGGAAGGACTTACCTATAGCGGAAAACAGAAAAGCAGCTAATATAAATTTTATCCATGGCAAACAAGTTGACGAGGGTTTCATGTCGTCAAAAATATCATGTCTGTTTTTCACTATGATTGAGCAGAGACACATGCACAAAAAAATCTCACTGGTCACAGTCAGTCATTCTAGAACATCTTACTACTGATTGAAAGGAGTGTCCATTCCTAGAAAAGAAGAAAAAAGAGAAAATTAGAAACATGCACATGTACACAGCTTACGTAACATACTAAAAATACTTTACGGCATACGTTCACAGATTTATGCGGAAGAGATAGAAGTGATGCAGAAAGTCAAAAAAAAAATGAGAAAAAATTAGTAAGCAAAAAGATGTACAAATATACAAATAAAATTGATACAATTGAAAGAAAAACCAAAAATCTTTTTTTTTTATTTGGCCTAACTTTTAATAATAATATACAAGTTGAGTGACCAAAGTAATCTTCAGAGTAAATTATTTTCAATTTGTATCATTAACCGGAAGTCGCCATTAACTTTCTTATTTTACATATAATGTTATAATTTTTATTGGAAATTCTGATTCTAAAAATTATTCCAAAGACAAAATATGGCGTCTTCGGCTCAACCGAAAGTAATGCAAAAGTGAAAATAATTTACTGAAAGATCACATTAACCTATGGCAATGTACTTATTTTCAGAATTTTTGTATATTTTCTACCCCAAAACATTTTAATAGGCCACTCAAGTTGGAAGACCCTGTATATTTATTTAATGTATAGAGTAAATTTACATAAAACGAATCACAAAGACTACTAATAAATTTATCAACAGGAAAATTCATCCAAAGGATATGGTTCCATATTTAACAAAATCATCTTAACCTAGGCTTTAAGGTATTCATGGAATCAAGGGATCTAATATAAACTACGGTTAAAAATTAATCATTGTTGAGGAACATATCGCCGCAAGCAATGACAAGTGTTCGCAGAGGTTTTGTAAATAGATTAGTATATTGCGCTTTTCAGTTAGGAGATCGTTTTGAATATATGTTTAACTAATGGATCAATTATTCTTTTATTTCTAAAAGTAATATTATTTATTTTCTCCAAAAGAATTTTTTATTTAGTTATTTTCTTAGTAAGATTAGTTTCCATTTTATTTTAAAGTATAATTCTGCTATGAGACCTCATATTAGTGGACAATTCTTGGAATTGCGTCTGTTTTCTGTAGTATATCGGACCATACCTCATATTGGTATATAAATTCCATAAATTGCAAATAAGTTTTGTTTTAAGACAGCTTCTACAACTCTCATACGCAGACATTTTCAGTATAATACATATGAATGCGTTCTGTATTAAAAATACTTTATTAATATCTGAACTTTATGAAAATAATTCCGTATTTTAGACGTGCATAAAAAATCCATAGATCATAGGAATAGCAAAAGGCATATGTCGTTTACGTTTCTCCCACGCTGTAGCAAGTCTGACACACGTAACACAGCAAATATGGGGAGCCCAGCTTTTGTCTTCATCAAATACTTTACACTTGAAATACTGCTCATAGCATTTTTTAAGGAGAGGTGTGAGAGACCGTTTTTGATATTTAAGTGTCAATTCGCCGATAATGTAGCAAAAAGGTTCGGTTGGTTTACACATTTCCTTGGCATTTTTACAGGTGATAAAATGTTCGCGGTTTCACTACAATAGCTTGAACGTACCACAACGTAACACTCTTTAAAACGTTAACGTCAGTGTATATGTTAATTCACCGAGGTCTAGCCGACAACTGAAACAACAAGAGATGGGAATGGGAAATGCAGGTCTTAACACGTCACGATATATTTAAACATTAACCATTGCATGCTGCTTGTTCAGTTCCAAGCTCTAGCCGACAACAGAAGTAACGTCAAGACATGTTCACTTATAGTACATATTTATGCATGCATATTTTAAGTGGATAAGCGAAAGTCCTGGAACATAAAAACTAAGGGTGATGGAGAAATTCTGAAAACATAATTGATTTCAGCATGCAAAAGTATATGGAAATCAAACATTTTTGTGCTTGAGACAAAAATCTTATTAATCAGTGTAATTATCAAAGTGTATTCCAAGAAACTATTGAAGATACAGTGATACCATTTAGAGTTAAGTTGTACGCTGAGTGGGAGTTGCTAGAGGCACAAACACTAAACAATATGTTTTTGATGCATTTAAAGTGCATTTGTTGGGCCTACACCAATCGCTAACTTTACAAAAGTTCTTGTTATATTCGCTTAACGATTGAGCGGAATCATTACCATTTATATATTATATATATACGCTAGCGGTTAATAACAGATTTATACAAATATAGATTAATTATTTACCAAATAAGGCTATTATTAAAACCCCTCATCCTTCAAGTTATGTCGCTAGGAACATCTACACCGGCATGTCAGATGGGTTGCCTATAACGATGACGTAGAGCGAACGCTGGTGATTCTCTTTTTGGCCGCAAAGGGTTAGTATCGCTCGGTTTGCGCAAAATGTCGCTTGTGTTTAAGTGTTTACCTGTTTAAGTTACGTGCAATAATGATAATCAAACCCTAGTGAGGTGGCTTAAGATGTGTCAGGGTTCAAGAGCGGATACTTAACTACAAGGTAAGTGAAATCAAACAAAGCAAACCCAACAATTTTCTAAGAGTATAGAGAACTTGCTCGGAAATCTAGGTATGTGTATGTAGCAATGAAAAATATACATTACATTTATTCCATACGTTCTTTTATCGACTACGGATCGTAGTAAAATAGTACAACAAAGAACAGAAGCAGTTTTAATAATATCTTCAGAAACAAATGTAAACATAAACATAAATATTTGGAGGTAATCATGCAGTTTAACGCTTCTATTTCAAAATTTTCTGACATGGCTCCGAGGCATGCGCATACGGTACCCCAAAATAGGTAACGTTTATTATATTATACCGTAAGCCGTACAATATAATATATAACTACTAAAATTAAAATTTTAAAATTAACTTTTTCTTTATTTGTTTGACTATTTTAAATTAAATACTAGTCTGTAATATCTATTTATGTAGTGTGTGTAGTCTTATACCTCAATATTTAAGTAAAAAATAAATATTTAACATTTTGAAATTAATCCCTATATTATTGCATATTTCATTACGCATATTTTTAGAAGACATTTACAACAATATCGGTCCTGATATATAAATGTCAAGTTGTGCTTACTAACTTTTAACAATAACTTTATAAAAAATTCAAATTCAGTCATATGGGTTCACAAATATTAAACGAAATATAGCAACATTGGCCAACACCGCGCATGCGAACTAAAAGCCCGCGAACAGCTGAGAATAGCAGCACTAAACAACAGTTTACCTATTTGGATTTTATATATGCCGTCTATAAATGGCTTCCAAAATAAATACAAATATAAACGTAGACATTCAAATTCGGTATATACAGCTCGGACCAAAAGTAAATGAAATCTTTTAAACTGGTAGGATTTATAAATTCTCACAGTTTAGTTTTCTGCAGAAACGTCAGGTTATAGTTTTGTTTGAAAAACGATAATGAGCAATTACAGATTAAATATTCAAAATTTTTAGATAAATTAGTGAGTAAGTTTATCGGTCTATAATTTGCTATATCATTTATATTACTTCTCCTGAATAGAAATTTGACTACAGCTGTCTTTAATTTATCAGGGAAAATACGGGTTACAAAGGACGCGTTAACTGTATAACAAGGAGAATAAGACACTGCATGACACGCATGGAAACTCATCAACAGTACTCATTTTAAGGTTTACGTTAGACGTAAGTGATCAGTTCGGGCTCAGAAAAAGGAAATAGGGAAAAAAGTGGCAGATTTATCTAGGAAATCTTGATATTTTTCATAATGCAACCATATGCACACTTTCGAAGATAATACAGTCAATTTAAAAAGCTAACCCTGTTATACACATACATGTTATTGTCTTACAAACGCAATTTTTCAAAAGAAATTATCAGTTTGCATAATCTATACAGGGCTGCGGTTCTATTTCCTATATTGCACTAATCTTCAGGCACCATATATCATTTATTATTATAAGAACGTGCCACACGTATTTATTCCACGATTGACAGCTCAAAAAATATACATCGACTTCCATCCATCCATCAATCATTCCTTCATTACGCGCCCAAAGTGCAATACGAAGTACTTTTGTATGTATGCGGTATATGTATTGGCGTACGTAGCCTCTATCGTTACATCGTCCTACTTTATTACTTTTAACGTAGGTGCAAGTTGATTTACGATGGTGTTAATCATATTTGTTGTACTACTTGAGGATGACAAAATATTTGGGATATTTCCAGGATTTTATAAATATAAGGGGTTGTTTACATTTTCAGTACCTTCTACAGACATATGTTTCATATTATTGTGATAACTGTATAATAAAACTTAAATTGTTTTATTCATCTTGAACTTATTATAACATGCTCTAACCTAACCAAATTCAGTTTCGTTTTATTACCGTGGTGGCGCTTGTGACGGTTTATGTAAACGTTGATTGGTTGATGTTGAATCCAAAAAATATTTGGCTTTACCATTACCCTTAACTTCCGCGTTAACACCATCTTATAACATTACCATACCTATAACATGATTATGGCTGCGTACAATACAAATACGTTATTTTGGCCTTAGCACTATCATTACGTTAACATCGAAGCATCAACATCATTATGAGTCAGGCATTAGAGTTATAACCAACATACACGTAAAGTCGTATTAAGGTTATGTTAGGGTCATCTCCTGTTGTGTTTTAGGCATATGTCCACTTATATTAGGCGCACCGGATATGTAGTGCCATATACGAGAAGGCATAGATATCTAGTTAGCTTAGAAACTTTCTAGTGGATAAAATTGAACATGACGTTTTATAAGTAGGTAGCGAAAGTTTGACATTCATAAGTAGAACGCTGATCAAACTATGAATTATTGACAAAAGCTAGATTTTGAAAAAATCGGGTTTGAGTCAGTTATTAAGTATTTATTTTGATAGGGTTATCGGGCAAAGAAATATTTGCTGATACGATTCAAATCTAAATCGATCAGTGTCCTATTAAGAACTTGGTTGCGGAATTTATTGAGGAAGATTACACGTCAAATATGAACACCTGTGTCCACTCCAGCAAACATTGGTTCTGTCCGCTGTGTATTTCACGTCGAACACGACTTGGGTATGAGAAAGCTTATTTTGGAACAAGGTAGAAGTATCACGGGACCATGTTATACCAAGTTCTCAATTAAATTACTTCAGAAAATTGTTGAGAAAAGCCCCGAAAAAATTTGTGAAAGTGTGCTCTTTTAGTAAGTTAACGCCCCTGCTTACAAGTCATTACAAAAATCGGTTCTGAATTGTTTGATCAACCGCCCTATTCTCCAGACTGAACATCGTTAGACTATTAGTTTCCACGAGTAAAAAATATCACCTGAAGGGTAAAAGATTTTCGACAGATGACGAAGCCACACGTCCCATGGGAGTGGTTTGTAGACCAGAGGGCCTCCCTAATACTTTTTATTCCCGTATCCTTAATTTTTCCGCGTCTATATTGGTCAGTTTTTAGGTCTTGGGACGAAGTTTATATTAATGTCAAATACCAGTTAGCAACAATATGCATTTGCAGGAATACGAGACCTACAAATACAGACACTTATCGAAACCTCAACGCAAGTTCCGCCTCTATCTTTTCGTAATGCTGTAAAAAGGCTAATAGCTTTTTTTATGGTCACGGAAGAGGATATACTCTCCCGCGTGAGATAAAAAGAGCATTTACCGTCGAAACGGGCCTAGATCAGCAAGAATAAAATGTAGGCACCGTTCTTTCCTTCGGGATTACCGTTTATACGGGAACTCGAATCGGAATTTATAGTACGAATAAAATTTAATTATGTACTGCTTTCTGTCAGTATATATTACGCGCCAAGTACATATAGTGTTACCTCTGGGCTGCCGATTCTTTCTCTTTTTTTTATATCGTTCGCGTAATATGCGCGGAAAAAAGGAAAACCCATGAGCAGAGTTTCTTCTTCGGACTTTTAATATAGCGCGTCGAAGTGTCTTGGGAAAGGCACCGTATATATTGCGAGCGGCCGTCCTCCCGCTAGCTACTTTAAAAAATTACGTTTCCTCATTTGTTACTACGGTTCGCCATTTGTTTCCAGGTGCCGTCCGGATCTCATCTTTCTTTCCCTTGTTGACTTTTTTCTTTACGTAACGTCAACGGGCGCGACCTAAATCCAAGAGTTATTGTTTGGACATGGCTTATAACGTGACGTTGACATTTTACGTGATAATTTAACTCCTACGCTACTCAAGTGTTTCGTTCGTGAAGGTCAAAAGAGACGCATTTAGTAGCCCTGCGTGCTTTTCTAAGAGGCTTAGAGGTATAGACGAGTATCAGCCAACTATGTAAAACAAATAATTATCTGTTAAAAGGATGTGTGTAGGTATATGCAGGGTCAGTAAAAATGGCAAGGACTGTCTGGAAGCATACTAAACAAAGTATCACTCCTCCATCGGATCAGTCCTCTCACACAATATAAATTGATTAATTCGGGACACGTGTTTCAGGAATACGTGGATTCCCATCGTCAACCGCATGACCCAGTGACCGCATGACCAAACCATTTGGTCATGTGTCTTTATTATACAGAATGAGTTTAAAAAGCGAAAAATTGCCAATCAGAAAGTATAAAACTGCCAAAATCATCGTTTATTCGAAAAAAGAAAATCTAAATTTTAACGTACAAAACTTAGTCCGAACCTCATAGCAGGAGATATGGAGTTTTGATAAATATTTAGGCCACTATGTAAATTGCAACAATATTGCAATACAAAATTTTCAACAGGATGTCCTGTCACATTTAGCGGAATGTTCACAATGTAATTCTAAGCTCTTTACAAAATCGGTCCCTTGCTGCGCAAACCACTCCTCAATAGCACACATGCCTTGGTCATTGAGCGAGAATCTTATTCCTTTCAAATATTTTTTTTTTTAGTTTGACGTACAAAAAATAAGTTGACTGTGCTAAATCCGGAGAAAATGCGGGGTGGGTAACCAATTCAAAACTAATTTCATCAGTTTTTTACGATGCAACCAACATGTGCGCAGAGGGGTTGTCTTGCAAAAAGAGCACACCTTTGGCAAGCTTTCCATAAATTTGATAATTCAGTTACCAACTCGGTTTAATATGCTTTTGTAATACCTCTACTTTTTTCCAAATAATTCCAAATCAGAATCAGAGAACTGAAGCCAGAGTTTTGCCAACCGATTTTTGGATACGGAATGTTGGTAGGTTGTGAAGAACCTGCATGGTTCCACCCTTTGTATTGCTCTTTAGTCTGTGGGTCACAATCATGTTTCATCCATACATACAGAAACGTGCTCACTATATCCAAGAGAAACTAATTTCCCAGACATTTTTACTTAATGTAAAGTATATTTGTATCACTTCAAAAAATTGATCCAAGGAAATACATTTACTTCATACAGTAGGTTATTTTGTTGATAGTTCATTCATATGAAAACAAGAATTACTTGTTCCAAATAGTGTTATACGTAATAAGAACGAAGCGCTTTTCCTTGTACCTATCAAAGCGGCGTCTTTGATGTTTCTGATTTGTGAACTATATTTACTAAACTGAAGCATTTCAATTTCCTCTACTTAAATTCAGAAATGGCAATGTATTGATGCTGCTTATTTTATATTTGCTTGAAGTAACTGATATTTCTGGGTTTAATAAAACAAAATTTTTTAAACAAGAACATAATTTCTTAAATTATTGAGCAAAACAATTTCTTAGGTAATCTAAGAAATTGTATCTTTTCATATAAATGCACTATTTGGTGCAACAGACGCACTACGAGGCATATCGGAAAAGATTTTGACCTAAAATCATGGATAAAATCATTTTCCGGAATGGATACAGAAACTTGTCTTCAGTTAGAAAGTAGAATTAGAATATTGTCATTATTTGACAAAATTCTAAATGTCTACAGCAATGAATGCAGTGTATTTATTCTGGTTTACTGCATTTAGGTATGCAGTAAACCCATAAACCTTTAACATCTGTGAAGCAACCAGGGTCAATAACTTGTTCGTGATTTGATTTGATTTGGACCCCAATGCAGAGAAAGGTCTTTCACATCCCTTAACACTGCATCCTTGAGGCCTAGGGCCTATTGTATTACTCTGTACTCGGTTATTGCCTGGTTATGCGAACAGATCTACCCCCTAACAAGGTTTAGTATAGTGTGCGTCAAACCGTTTTCCAGTGTGTCTCCCGCTTCCCCGATATCCGATAAGATGCCAACGCTTTTAAGGTAGCTTGCCTGTCCCTCAGAATGTCAATGTAGGCAGTCTCTAATACAGATTTGTATTGCACAGATTTCAGTTTGAAGCACGGAGACGTGCTTTCCCCGAATTTTGCTAGTTTTCGACCTGTGTGCCAGATTCTGGTCTGCTGCGATATTCCTTTCAGCCTTTCTCTCCATCCCTCCCAGTCTGTCACAACTTGGAAGGGTTTTTTGCAGGAGAATTTAGGAAGCATCGAGTCAGAACTCATATCTACCACGGGATTTTCAACAATCCTTGTTATTTTGGTATGTCCTAGGATATTCCCAGGTTTCCAACTACCATTGCAGATTAGCCTATATGCTCGCATTCTTGCCTCTCCCTAATATAAATATCAAGAGCATGTAGGTTTAACATGGTCTTCGTGGCTGCATGTGCGTACAAAAATAGCAAAACTGTCTCATTAAAATTGTACCTCAAAGTTACAAATTCCTTAATAAATTGAGTTTCAGTTAAATGACATTTATTTCATCTTTGTATTTCTTGTAATGTACAGGTCCGGCGCTAACTCAGGAGATTTAAAAGTATTTTTTCTCGTAGATGCTCACAGATAAGCTTCGTATCTGTTAAGACTTTTCGATAATATATCATTAGCACTGCTACATATGCCTTTTTACAATTTATTTATCAGATTCTAACAGATCAGATCAATCTAACAAAAAAAAAGAAAATCCGTAAAATACCCAAATTCCACCTGAAATTTAATAAGAATATTAGAGCATTAAACGTAGATAACATTTTTGCACGTGATTCCCTTTACGTCTTTTCATATTAATTACAAATTTACAAAGCAAACGGCAGCGACTTTATCTGCAGCCATGGCAATTCGAACTAGAGGGATTTATTTTTTAAGTTAAGCGTACCTTCTTTACCTCTAAAATCCTCCTTTTCAAAGGGATACCTTTGCTAATGATTCCAATGAATATATTTTAACAACCTAAGACGCTCCGTCGCTCTCGTCGCTTCTTCCGCATAATAAAATAATTTCAAGGAGTAAATGAGTCATGACGCGGGGAGACACAAGCCAGGTACTCTTTAAATCGGTCATTTATCGAAGGATTAAGGTTCGAACGTATACCGAACGGGCTTTTTTTAAGCAACAGAGATGGAAAGGGCATTTTAAGCGAATCCTCGTAAATGAGGAGAAAGAAAAATGCGATAATACAGCTACTAATAAAGGGGCGACATCCCACCTGGAGCGGGAAAATTTGCCTCGTTTCACATGCCGGAAGCGTGCCTGCAGTTTGTCTGTAGAGAAGAGAATTTCGGATAATTTTATACTTGGGTTGGGCGTAAAAATGATATAATAAGGCGTTATTTTATATGGAATTATTTAAACGTGAGAAATTTTCTAACAGGTTTCATAATTTTACAACAATATTAAATTCACCTAAAAGAAAAGTTACCTAATAGTCCTATCATCAAACAAGTGATAGTGTAATATCTAGTATATTGGGAGACAAGGTAGTGCCATGCAGTAAGTGCCTGTTTGACAAGTCCAAAAAATGTTTTCCAATTTTCGAGATGTGTTAAAACCCTTAACGAAATTAAGTACGCCATGCAATTTTTCCACAATCGGTTTCACTTCGTTTTCACAAAGAAGAAACATACTCTGATGTTCAAAATGCTCAAGTCGCTGTATAAATTTCGTGGTCCTCGTTGCCTCGGTAACGAAACGTAAACTTGATACTAACATCAATAATCATCTGATCCTCAGAGATTATAGAGATAAAAGTAAGAAACGCTCGTAAGTAAACCATGCAAAGAAGCGACTAGTTTTTACCACAACCTCCTATATATAATCATATACCACAGTCTATCTGGCCCTGCACGTGAACAATTTTCTCGTGATTTTAAAATGACATAAAACGAGAGAAGAGTGGCTCCAGCTTTCCATATAAAACCATTCACTGGAATTTAAATACAACTAACGGGTATCACTAGTCCCATACAAAAAGCTGCGTAAAGTGGCGCTCTCTATAAAACAAAAATTATGTTTTGAACTAAAGATACGCAAGACCGACTAGACTGGAAGTCTATTCCTATATTTAGGAGTTCGTGGTGCTACTCGATTTCAATAATATAGGCGGCAAATTTGAAACCTAGCTATGTAATGTGTAGAAGTTGAACTTAAGAAATTTTATTTCTTATTTGTTATAGTAGTATATGTTTTATTCATAGATACGTCATTTATAATTATATATTTATAAAGTATTTTTGACATTTGCTATAAAATTTGTTTCTATTTTCTAATTGTGCCCCCAGTGATGTCGCATTTTCCAAAAATGGCGTTAACAAGAACTCAACAAGCTCTTCCCCACATAAGTTAATATCAGGTATGTAAATTGCATAGCAGATTACATGCACAAATTCTATTGCGAGCGACTTGCTCTTTAATAAATGACGGAAATTTTCATTATGTATAATTTCAATAACTTTCATAAATTTGTAAATTATATATAGGCATTTCGATTTGGTTTCTTTAAACGGTTGTACGACTTATAACAACAGAATCTCTTGGTAAGTTGGAGAAGACGACATTCAGATTATATTTATTGTTGTGACAAGACTGATGCAATACGCACCTCGACTCATTTTTACATAAAAAAATCGATATAAAATACAAAATAGGATACGGTGGCTTAAAATAGTAAAAAATAATAAAAAATACCCTTACCACCTCGATGA
>JARFOC010000494.1:143340-156520 GCA_031763485.1 Osmoderma eremita
CCACGTATTCCCGAAACACGTGTCGTCCCGAATTAATTAATACTTGTGCGGGAGGAGTAATCCGACCAGTGTGTTTAAAACAACACCTGTTTTTAAGAAGGGAGACATTTCTGACATACTGAATTACAGAACCATATACATATTGTCTAACTTTGGTAAGGTTTTTGAGTCTGTCTTACATGATCAACTACCTTTTATGGTCAAACCTTTTCTGTCTGTTCATCAACATGGTTTCATATCAGGACGATCTACCCTAACAAATTTAGCCGAGGTTACTCAATTTATTAGTGAGTCACTTGAACATCGTCACCAAGTTGATGTAGTGTATACTGATTTTACGAAGGCATTCGACACTATCGACCACACTTTACTGCTTCAAAAGTTACCCAACTTTGACTTTACGCCGCCGGTCACCGATTTGTTCTCATCTTACTTATGCTATCGCAATTACCTACGTCCCTTATAACGGTGTCAGTTCTGATTCATTTATAGCGTGTTCTGGTGTTCCACAAGGGTCACATCTGGCTCCCCTATTTTTTTACATTTACTTACATTACTTACTTTACATTTACTTGAATGACCTGCTATCTGAAATGTAGAGTTGCGGCATACGCCGATGATCTAAAGATTTATTCCAAGATATCTACCATATCTGAATGCATCGTACTTCAGACAAACATCCAAATTATAAATTCTCACACCAGGAATTTATAATTTAGATTATAAATTCCTTTAGATTTAGATAGTGGGAACCGTCTAAAGAATTATTAGCAATTTCAGTTATATGATCAGTAAACGATAATTGATAATCAAAAAGTACTCTCAGATCTCAGATTCGTGACTGTCTAGAGATTGCTGTTTGATTAAAAAGAATAGTGTAATAGGTTGTGTTAGATTTAGTATAAGATACAACAGCGCATTTGCCTGTAATGCGCTATAAATAGAGTGGATTCTTAGTCCAAAGGCAAATTAACTTATTAGACATTTCGAAAGTTTGCGTGTACCTATTGCTAAGTCCAATTTATGGAAGCGAGCGCCACTCATACGGCCACGGCAGTAGATGCTAACGTCATGTTTGATGATATTTTTAATGCACTAGGGATGTCCAGTTACTAAGGTATGCAGACATACCTAGTGCGTCTTAGATGCGTGCAAGTTTCAATCTGATCGGAGCGAAGCGACGTAGGCAGTGTGCCGCTCCGATCAGGTTGAAATTTGCACGCACCTTAGATGTGCATATGTACTGCAAAAGTGGCTATAGTCATTGCCTTGGGTTCAGTAGAACGTTTGCAGTGACAGCCACACGATGTTAGTTCCGATAGAAACGTACCATTTTCTCGGTACGGCACAAAATGCTATCTTAGGGGATTACGTCGGTACTGATGACTATCTCGCCGCAAAACGAAAAATGCGACCGAAAATTCTAGTCATACGAATTCCCGGAACTTTATCGAAGAAACGCTTAAAGGACAAATGTGTTTCTCTGTAATCCGACATTCAGCATTATCAAAGGTCCTGCACACTCAAACGAAAATTTATTCGTCCCCGGAAAGTAACGGTTCTCGGAGACGATGCGACAGTTCCTTCGTTTTCTTTGCCCTATTTACTTATTTTAAGGTTCATCCGCGTAGATATATCATTACCTTACTTTACGTTTGATCTAACGGTTAGTTATTTAGCCAAAATTTCGTAATAATAGAACGTAGAAGATGTAGGAATATCTTGACAGGGTACAGATAAATATTGAAAAAATCTTATTTATAATAATAATAGTTCTTGTTGTCAAACAGTTAATACAACTACATTAAGGACAATGCATAATAACATTAGTACATACTAGGGTTTAACGGGCAAGATACGTAGCTCGAGCCTTTCCCCATACATTGCCTTTTACTTGAGAGAATGATCTGACCGGAATGCTGTGTCTTCTGAAATATAATTTACATGAACACTTGTATTTTATTATCTTGTTGAACAAAGACATTTAAAAATAATATATAGGATACAACCATTCTCCTTGTTTTCTTTTATTCAGTTTTTTGTGTGAAGTACTTCAATTACACAAATATTAGAAATGCTAATACGAAATCCAAATTACAAAGCAAATAGTAGAAGCTTATTTAATTTGTAATTTGGATAAAAAGTAAACTTTCAATCTTGAATTTTTTAAATTTATTACTGCGTTTATATGTTAAGTCCAGTTCTATGTTACATATGTATGTAGAATGCCCCAACAGACAACCTATTGCTATTTTATCCTCAACTTTAAATTACACAAGAAGCAAATTATTATAAGTGAATTTCATAAATGTCCTTTTTAATGTAAACATAAATCAATAACTATAGCAAATGTTTGAAAATATTTACTTAATATACAGTCATCCACTATTTCCATAGGATTCTGTAAATATCATTGGCGAATAAAAAGCTTGATCTAATTATCATTGGCTAAGGAATTGTCTGGACATGGGGAAGTATCATGCCGAAACATCAGCAATATTACCCAATGAATTTATTTATAAACAGAAGGAAATTAATTTTTATCACTGCCAATAATTTATATTTTAGACGAAATTCGAACACCTAGTCCTTGTTTTTAAAGTGAAGCTTCTTTTATAAAAATCCCTGGGGAATGAACATACTTTTTTTAATCTGCCTTCATGTTTTTATTGCAAGTAAATAGATGAATCCGCAAAGGTTCAACATCGTTTTCAATCAGTATGGCGATACTGCATCGTCTCTTACCAATCGTCCAGGTTTACTTTTGTGGGATTGCACATATAACCTGGAAAATAATTGATCACAATAGACCTACCCCTTCTATACACTGTGAATAATGTTTCTTTTATTTGTTTGTATTGGTTCTTAAATTAGGAGGAATATTTTTTTAAGTGACAAAAACTTGACTTGAGACATGTGTTTAAGATACAAAAATGCACTGTTTACGTTTTTATTGCTGGTTACATAAAATAGTGTGTACAAGTGCTGCATGTTCGGAATATTTTTCTTTCTGTGGAAAATGGAGATTATCTTCAATAAATTATTAGTAAACTACAGATCATTTTGAGCAGGTAGGTTACTGGGACTTCTTTTATTAAAACCCTGAGTTGTTATAAATTTAACCCACATAAATTCTTTTAAATCTTTATTGTGATATGTGGGAGGATAATTATGTCTGTCATTTTACACTTTTGTCAACTCATACTCTGTATCTGCACAAATAAAGACTATCTTGCCAAATTATTGTTAGTACATTTTTTAATTACTAAAATTTTAAGGTTTTGTCATTCAAATCATAAATTTCTATAGTGTCTCATTATTTTATTCAATAAAACTTAGTTATTTGATTAACTAATTTTATTTTATAATGAAAAAGACTAAGAGGGGTATTTAAAGATCTATATTAATTTTCAAATGTAGAAAAATAACAAAACCTGGTAAAGTTCAAACGCTGTGCATTCGACCAAACATCGCGCACATCTGTATACATTTAAATGTATCGATAGAGGCTTCGATACATTATCTTCCCGAGGCCTCGATCGAGACAGCATGATGTCCCTCCAATGTGTCGAGGCCTCGTAAGCTAGCTTGCGTTAAACCCTAGTACATAGATACATATATGTAAAAATAAGAGTGTATAAACATTAACCATGTAATTAGGTTAAATTAAAAAGATTGCTCGAATGAGTACGTAAGAAAAATGCAACCAAATTTGCGGATGAAATCGCTACTTCCAATGCACCAGCCGAATAGAAAGATCCTCAGATCATGTTTTAACGCCACGCAAAGCCACTCGCGGCTGCTATCGCATACTATGAGGGTTGGGACTTTAATAATGGCAATAATGATGTGTGGGACGTTATAGGACAAAACCTGATGATGCTGCTTACACTACAAATTAGCCACATACCCAATCTACTACAAATCTATTGGAGTCGTCCTTCCCGCTATACACATTTTCAGAGTGGCGAGAAGAACAAAGCCTATCAGGAGTTAGCGACCTAGCATAGTTAGAATGTGAATGAAACAGGAGCACCGAAGATGGATAAAAGCAGAATATATGCCTCAGCCAGGCCGTCCCAATACAAACGGAGAACAAGTGTATGCCCTTTCTGCGATACTTTATCGCGAGTTGTTATTGGAAGCTGTACTAGCCCACGCCACTGTGCTTCACATATTGAAAGAGCGCATTGACAGAAATAGCAGATACTGCGCGCATACACCTGGAGCGGTATGAGCATGGAGGAGAACCTTTTGGGAACGCACTTTTTGCAACATCCATCATTTTTGCATAATAATGTTTGATCGCATACCGTGCAAGCTATACTTGACCTTTTCAACCGTTGGAATTGGGAAGTGTTTTACCATCATTCCTACTCTCCAAATTTACGCCCTTGCGAGTTCGCAATCCGCACCATCAAAATAGAACGATATCCTATCTGCCCAGCAGAAAGGTGGAGTCGATCCCGTTGTGGAAAAGTTGGTATAGAAAGGTAAGGTTTGCTAGGTATTGATTCCAAGACGGTTAAAGTGAAGGTATTTAATAATACACTATAAGGGATGCGTAATGTTTACTTTATACCATAAATGTTTAAGAGATCACCTTTGTACATTTTCTATTGCTTTTTTGCGCACATCCATAGTATACATACCTTATTGTCAAGGGGTATTTCAGCTTTGTGCGTACAACAGCAAAAGTTAACGCTTTTAATGAAGTTATATTGGTAAACAGCTTTGTGTTTTGTAAGATAAAGTCCCAACAAACTTCTTGTTGCAGAAGAAGCAATCTCTGTTCCATGATCAATAAAAGCAAGATGTACATCCAATATTACCTCAAGGCCCTTAGTTCTACAAGAACCTGACAATACAACAGAGACGGAGATTTTTTTCTGGACAAGGTAAGTAAGTACCTTACACTTTGTAAGATTCGGACCCAACTTATACCGATTTTAAGTTATGCTAGAATCTCAGATTTTCATCTGCAGTAATATTTGTGCAAATTTTACTATCATGTGCAAACAAATCTCGCTGTCAATCATATAAGAAATGTAATTGACAAACAATAGAAAAGGCAATGAGCCCAAATTTGAATCCTGTGGTACTCCCGGAGTAAGTACTTTAGCAGCAGATTAGAAAACACGTAAAATTTACGAGTGGTGAGATAGTGATTCTTGAATTAATAAGCGACTGACTAAAACCAAAGCCATGTAATTTCTGCAATAGAAAATCATGGGCAATTCTATCAAACGGTTTCGACAAATCGGTGTAGATGATGTCCATCTGTCCTTGACCGGGCAATGTTGGTAAATTAATGAAGAAATAACAGCGAAGGAGATTTCACTTGCTTACATCGGCGAACTTCAGATTTATTTCCCGCATTTGTATTGTATTCGCAGCAGTTACCACATGTCTCAAAAGCTTTAAAAGCTCTCTCTCGCCGAATGTATTATAGTTCCCGGAAATAAGTTTTGTATTTCATAACTTCGCACAAACATGTCATAATAATATAAACAAGAGTCGAGCGTTTTATTTTACATTTTAAATGATTTATGTTCCTGCAATTCTGCATATACACAGCAGAGGTCGCTGTGATAAAATATTAATCGCCCATTTACACTTCAAATCGTACAAAATTGGCAGTGTTTGTTACGCAGAGCTAATCTTTACGTTTAAATTATTAATAGATAAATACAAATATCCGCATGAATGTAGCTGTGCATGTAAATGTGTTACACTGTATATTGATGTATACAACAGTATTTCACACGCTGCATTAACTAGCCTACAATTAATCCTTTCAACGGCTCTGCGGGCATATTATAATCCGCATTTAAAACCATGCTGTTCCAATACAGCGCTTCCGGTGTATGTGCATATTCTATGTACAATGCCCCAAAAGAAAATCTGGACGATAGGCAGTAAACCTATACGAAAATGAGCATTATTTATAGAAGATATTTCGTCCGTATGCACAAATGTGGTTCCCTAAAGAAAAAAGACCTACATTAGAAAAATATTAAGGGCCGATTGTACCAACCAAGTTCACCGCTAGTTAGCGTGAACCTCAGTTCAACGAATAAATTGCATTGTACCAACTTAGCTCAGAGTTAAACTACTTCTAGCTTAACTACTACTAAGTCTTCGTTAACTGAACGCTCGTTTTCGGCCCTTCAAGGCAGGTTCAGCTGTTAGACCTGCGCACAAGCACACCAAAGCGCACAAGTTCTTGAACATATTACAAGTTGTAGGTTAGGTATACCCACTTGTGGGTACATGGTAAATAATACAATAGATCACAACTCGATTTGATTGTACACAACCAGCATGATTTTCTAAAATGAATATGATAGGAGAGATATCAGACAATGAAGATTTTTAAATGTAGTTGTAATCCAGCCCAAAGTTTACAAAAGAAAGCCTAATGAATTTGAAATATGGAGTGCCAATTAATTTACATAGACAGATTTGAGTTATCGAAACCAATTATAAGACACATAGTATAACCAATGAAATTTCTGATGATATTTCATCTGAGATTAAAAGGTGAATATAAAACTAATAAATAAATCAGTATTGATATATATCTTATAATTTGAGGAATCATGAGTTGACACCTGAAATGGTACTTTTAAAAATAGGTACGAATTTTTGCTTGCGGATCATTTTTGCAAGTGCAAAAAAAGTTGGTGTGGATAAATCAACAGGTAGTCGTGTCATACATAAAGTTAACAGAGTAATTGCAAAATTAGCACCAAATATTCAACCAAATCTCAACGAGTAATAGAGGCAGGATTTGATACTTATTTAATTTTATTCAGAAGATAATTTCAACAATTGCTAGACAATGATAATGTTGGTTATTTTTATTTAAAGACAAACAATAAATCTTTTCTCAACCTATTTCTGTTGTTAAAATAAAATGAATATAGTTACTATAAAGTTATTATACTCTATATATATTCTTATTACAATTGACAATTAATAAACGACAAGTATTATTTTTCTCAAAGATGTAGGTAGTTATGAGTTTATTATTTTTACGTCGAATAAAAAAATATGCAGAACAGGAAACTGCGATGAATGCCTGCGTAAATGCACGCTTCGCATTACTACCAACCGACGTTAATTGAAAGTCAACTATAGTGTGCGTTTGTTTGTATCTCCGAAACAACCAATCGCAGATGCAAGTTTCAGCGCGGAGAATTTAAAGGGCTCCCCCTAGTTTAAAAACAGACTATAACTGTGACTATTCCGTGAGTGTATGATCTGTGAGTTAACTGTATAACAGAATTATAATTTTCTTACTCACTTTAATATGGACATTAAACGCAATAAAACATTATTTTAGAAAGTAAAATTTAATCAAAACTAACAGATAGCATTCAGAATCCTTTCGCACACAATTTTCAGACGAAATCAAATCAGAAAACTCCAGAAAGATATACAAATACACATAAATAAGAAGAGAACCTTGAAAACACTGTCATGCGACGATACTGCCCTACAAAATGCAGGCTGACGTAATACATAGATCTCGATCTAAGCTACGATATATTTGAAGTCCTGGGATTTATATTCGGGCTTCCTTGGAAGAAAAAAGAGTGAGATCCTTACAAAGGAACTACATATATTCTATTCCATCGATTTCTTTTTATTCTTTGTCAGCACAGGAGGCCAGGATTTATCTTAAGTTGTAAATTTATTCCATGCATAGTTTTAGAACGTTTGCGGGTTATATTAATAGCAGACACAGGCTTCGTTTATGTATGTACATATTTTATTTAAATTGAAATTATGCCCAGATATTCAAACACCAGTTTGTGGAAGCATGCTGAAAAATAAAATTAAAAGTATTGAATCCTAATATGTAATTTGAAATGTATTTACAACCATTCGTACAAGGTTCATTTAGCGACTTTTCTTGGAATAGCTCGAAAACCTTTGCAAATAAATATAGGGAACTAAATGAATAATAAATCACCCCCATTTTTAACGTGAAATAAGAATAAGGCAGAAAAGTTGGATATTCTGTTTTTTTACTTTTTTCGAAACTATGGTGTTTCGTCAATTTTTATGCATATACTGTTAAGAAATACGCACCACCTTGATTCATTTACCTTCAGTCTGTAAGTATCCCATGTGGACTGGAGAAAACCGGAAACGCATATGAGATAATAGCATTTTTTTAAAAGGTTTGTCACTATTTCTGAAAACAATCGAAATATCTCGGAAACAAAGAAACTCAGGTATAGGGATCCCAACATAAATTTAAACTAGAATGAAGGACGAATCGAAAACAAAAATATAGAGGGATGTTTCATTTAAAATTTAAAAAAGTTTTCATCTCAGATATAACCGGAAGTGTTATTGGCTTATATATGTCTTGCTCGATTAGGACAAATTGCTGTTGGTGTACTACCAAATTGTCAGATTTTCTCCGGTGAATAGTTTTCCATATATCGACTGCTGCAGTTCGTCATGCGACGTCCTGTTTGCGATAGGGATACTATGTATATTCTAAACAGTAATTGATACATCTATTTTTACAGATCGTGCTTTCACACTACACAAAACTGCAATTGGGATCTTAGCTGATGTCACTAGAAAGGTGTCTTGCAGCCCATATTTCAAAGAACTTGAACTTTTAGCTTTGGTAGCATATTTATATCAGAAACGGCAATGCAGGCAAAACGACATGAAACGATTTTTAAAAATAATAACCCTTTCATCAGTACAATACCAGACATAACGATTTATAAATGTAGCCGCATGGGTATTTAGAATGGCATTCCTCCAAAATCAAATTAACACGTAACGACAGACCCGAAGTCATTTTGACCCCAGTGTATCAAATTGGCGCGTTTTTGGCCATGTCTAGTATTCACACAGCTGAGCATCTATGTACCTTTCCATCTTTTAGTATTAAGTCTGCACACAAAGAGTCGTGTTCGTGTTGGCATTTTTATCTTCGGAATCAAATTTTTACGTGGTCAAAAAGACGTCAGGATTCTATTCACGTTCTTATTTGATTTCGCTTACATGTGAATACTTTTATTAGAATTTATAATAATGAGTTCTAAAGAGCAACCGGGTTCCTCAAAAAAAAGTAAAATATGGAGATCCTGATTACGAGGAGACACTGCTAAAATGGCTGGAAGATGCTGGCGGAAGTGATATTGATTCCAATGACGACTACATTCCAAGCGACCACAATAGCAAGTCTGAAATAGAATGAGATGAATATCTGAATCAGCAAGAACGAGGAAATATCGAAAAACAAGATGATGGGTTAGAAGTACGCAGTGGAAAAAACTATTTTTATGGAAGGAACTGCTTCGAGTGGTCTAACGAGCCACCTCATATTAGGAATACCAGAACATTGCAGCATAATATTGTAATAAAATGTCCCGGCTTGAAAATAACAAATGCACAAACAGCCAAACCTGAAGATATATGGAACTACTTGTTTGATGATAAAGTTCTTATATTTTACAATGGTCTAATGCACGCCTAGCAAAAATGAGAGCACAATATAAAGATGTAAGTAACGTGATATTCGTGACTTAGATATGATAGAATTGATGGCTTTTCTAGGGCTGTTGTTGCTCACATCTAATTATAAATGTAATCACGAAAGTATTAGATCCATTTTTGCCACACTCGGTAATGGTAGAGATATATTTAGGTGTATGATGAATTCTAACCGATTCGCGACAATACTTGTATGTTTGCGATTTGATAATCCCGATACTAGAATCGAAAGAATTGCAAGACCCTTTGGCTCCGATTTCGGAAATTTTCAATGCTTTTATTGAGAACTGCCGTTCTGTTTATATACTGGGAATAGGTGTGTGTGTGCATAGATGGAAATGCTTGTTTCATTTCGTGGTCGATCAAAATTCAAAACGTATATGCCTGCAAAGCCGTGGCATCAAAATAATGGCTTTAACGGATTCTAGAACGTCATACCTCTATAATGCCTACATATACGTGGCAAAAACTCGGATCGATTCGATTTATCTGATGCAGAACAGAAGTATTCTAAACCTATATGGGCGGTACTTCGACTTGCAACGCCAATCTACGGAACAACCAGAAATGTAACAGTCGATAATTGGTTTCCTTGGATTGCATTGTTAAAATTACTAAAAAAAATGCTCGACTTACGTTGGAACTTTGAAAAATGATAAATCCGAAAGTTCACAACAGTTTTTAGCAAAGAGAATAAGACCTGTGCACTCTAGCTTATATGGGTTTCCTAATGAAGTAACGATGATTTCCTATGTTCCAAAACAAAATAGAGCAGTAGTTTTGGTCTCCTCAATGCATCATGGTATTGCCACGGATAATGAAAAACCAGAAATAATATCTTATTATAATTGCAATAAAGGAGGCGTCGATAGTTTAGACGAAAAGTGCAGCGTGTATTACTTCGGGCGATGAACAAGACGTTGGCCGATGGCTATATTGTTTAGGATGATGGACATATCGTCCGCTAATTCCTTTGCTCTTTACTAGTCTTACAAGGATAATCCTAAAATTGAACGGTTTGACTTTGTAAAAAAAAAAAAATTAGGAATGATGCTGGTAACTTCGGAAATGAGACGAAGATTTAAACATTCTCATATCAGTCTGGAAGTAAAACGTGCATTGGGAGCACAAAATATTCTATATAACGACAAATTTTAAACAAGAAAAGCCTGCAGAAAATGTCCTTCAGATAAAAGAAGAAAAACTTTCCATTATTGTTACATTTATAGAATTCCCATTTGTATGGAATGTAACAAGACGTACCTTAGGGATGGTGCCATATAAAAGCACTTCTAAAAACTATTGCAAGCTCTTCCAGAATTTAATGTTTTAGGTTTATTTATGTCTTTTTATTAGTTTATGTTTATTTCAACATATTCTTGTACCAACATTTTATTTACTTTGTCTTGTATTTATAGAACCGATTAAGCCAATCATTACAAATTTTCCCTGAAAAATATATCATTACGTTTATGTGCTCTCACTCCTATTTTCCTTTAAAGAACTAAAAACATTTTTATTAAAATTGATTTAAAAGGCTTGTATGAAGTTATAATAAAGTAATATATACCAATTTACTGTATTTATTATTACAATATTAGAGTTTATTAGAGTCTGTTGCACACATTATACGTCTGTAGTTACGGGTTAAAGGTATTTTGAAAAACTTTCCATGATCACGTATTTAGAAAAGAAATTAATGAGTTGAATGTAAATATATAAATCTATTTTACATTTTGCTTTCAATTAAATCCACATAACTTGTGCTTTATTAGATACTTACAAACTATACAAAACCTTTATTATTGTATTGTATTGAATTGTTTCATACCTAACTATATGGTAATTCAGGATTTTGTTGGTAACATAGATAATAATTATGAAAATAATAACAAAAGTGGCTAAAATTTTGTATCTTTCATCAAACAGGGTATTCCAATTAAATCAATGTCATTTGCATTCGTTCCTCGTTTACGTTTGTTATATTCTTTATCGTCTTTATATAAGCTAAACTATTTTTTGATGGTAAATAATATGGCTTTGAAGTTTCTAGCAAACAAAAACAGAATTACGTTTTCCGTAATGGTAAAATTGTAAATTACATTGTGGTACAATTGGAGCAACATCGCGCTTGTTACACGAATGTTAATAAAGCATCTTTATGACGAACTGAAATTCAATTTAATCCTAGCAAAACCTGAATCGCAACATTTCCTTTCCGCGATCAAAACAATCCCCTCCATGTTCGAGCTAATTCTAGGCTACGGTTCTAATAAATAGTAATTTTCAACGATACCTAAACACAATATCCGGCAAAGTGGAGAACAAAAGAACTCTTTTTCAATCACAGCAGCCTCGACGGGACGCCTTTTCTTAACGGAAGCGAGTTAACGCGTTGATACTACTACTTCAGTATATTGTGTGTTCGTTGTATTGTGTACTACGGCTACACGCGCGTATCGTTTTGCGTTGAGAAACTATAAGACCGAAACGATCACAAAAGCATCTCCCCCAAACGCGGGCGCGAAAAGGTAGTGAGCGTCAGTCTAAATTTCCGCGTACAGAATGAGATACCGTCGCGGATAGCAACGCGTCACTATCGCGTTTTATAGAGCGCAGTACACATGCGGTAATTGACGGCCTTGCGTCGCGACGGTCAGATTGCAACCCCCAAACGATCGCACACGTTCACCACGACGGACTGCGACCGCCTAAAGACAACGCAGCAGTACTAATAGGAAGAGCAGGAGGACGACGACGGCGCGACGTGCCGAACTAACGCGCATCAAACGACGCACTGACTGAGTCTGGAATCGCGGCGAGTGGTGAAAGACGCGGCGGTCGTAACAATAGTCGATCTAGCGTATGCGGCTGGACAAGATTGTAATTTTTTTAATAAAAACGAAACGTATTGGACTGAGTATAAGAATATCCACATACGTCATTCTTTACAGAAAGAAATTACTTTCAAAAATACACAGTGAATCTTTCAAAAAACTTACACATATTGATCACTAACCGTGAAAAATGCCGTTATAGGCGCATGGTTTATTGCTGGAATCACCATACTAGCAGGGGCAGTGGAGGGGGTACAGGCAATAAAGACGGACTCGAGTTTCTGCCTACCACGCGTCATCAGTGGAAAAATTCCATTCTGTTAACTTTTTCTTTGATCGCGAATAACTCGAGAACGGTTAGAGCTGGAACGGCTAATGTTACGCCATTCCATTCGCCGTGCAAAGACGCGAATTTTGGTGTATAACACATAGGGGTTATCTTTACTTTTGGCTCGGAAAATGCGATTTTAGTGTAAAAACGTGGAAAATTGACTATTTTCTTCATAGATTTTGCCTTATATCTCGGAAATGGTTAGAGCTATCGCAATTTGGTTTTCACCAGTCGCTGCGCCGTGGAAAGACGCGAATTTTGGTGTATAACATGTCGCGGGTGTCTTTATTGTATCGTCAGAACGATCGAATTCAGTGCTCAAAAGTACGAAAAATAGCCCAAAATTAAGTATTTTTGTCATCTATACAGTTCTAGGCAGCCGAATCGCGTGAAACCTTGCAGGCATAGTTAGCCATATATACTCAGTACACCTTGAAAATTTCAACAGCCTTCACCCTCTGGTTCGGTCCCTACGCTCCTC
>JARFOC010000494.1:183270-218063 GCA_031763485.1 Osmoderma eremita
ATTTTTATGCATTCAGTGTAAAATGAGCGGTATATGGTACCGGTTAATCACCGGTAAGTCTGCTGAATGCGGCCATTTATAGGGGTAATGTCAAATACTAATTTATCGACATTCATTCTTATGTGACATATGTATGGTGGTGTGAATCGGACTGCATCTGTTGGTCGATTCAACTATAGTTTATATTTATTTAAATACAAAAACGACGCTGAAATAATAATAACGGCGGTAAACACGAATAACAACTGGCGCGATGGCAGATGACATACAGCATGTAACCAATCCACGAAAGTAAATATAAACTAGTTTATAACCACTCTAGGGACATTTTTTATACCAACCTGAAATAATTGAGATTAACCGCATATTCGCTTAAATGGAATTCAAATGATTACAAAATACTAAATTTTAGCAAGTCCTGTTAAACAACTTCTGGAAGTATCTGTAGTAACAGTAAGATTTTCAGTAATTAAATAAACAATAACGCATTGACACAAAGTGCGAAATTTCAAATTTTTATAATTAGCGGTGAAAATTTGATTTGGCAGCATGTGCGGCCGTGCACTGCGTTTAATCGCTGCCGCTGCTCATAAATTGGTACACAGCTTGTAGGTGACGTTCTGCAGCATCCCGCTAGATGTCGCTCGCCCGGTCATCTCCACCTATCTGACTATTCAACCTTTAGCGGGTAAAAATCGATAGCGTCTTGTATCTTTATCCCGCTCACGCAGCTGCATACAATCGTCTCTTCCAAAATTTTGCGAACGAGAGGAGGCAGACATGGGCTGTCCTAAGATACTTTTATATATCTCATGATTTTAATTTTAAAATTAATAGTCAAGTGAAGTGGTGAGCGGTGTGATTGTGCGGTGTCTATTTAAATATGAAGAACGCGACGATGTACGGACGCCGCAGACGATCGTATCCGCCAGTTTTCTTCGGCAAGATCGGCGCTGAAGTATTCGTATGGTAATATGTTGTACGTGTGTAATTGCTCTTGTTCGATAAGAAGAAAGCCGGCTTTTCACGGCGATTAACGTTATTTCGCGATGGCGATGTATCATTTTGCTAAAGTCGATTTATCAATACGTTCAAAGTGTTTCTCAGGTCGCGGAGAAGGAACCGATAAGCACGGCGGAATAAAAAAATTCAATGTGCCGTTGACACAGCCACCTTTCCCCATTCGCCGAAACGTTAATATTTAAGATATCGATTTTGTTTTTGTTTACGATTTAATTAACTTGTGAAATTAGTATAGACACTAGAACGTCATGGGAATCGCGGGCCTAACGGTGAAAATCCGTTTGGAACTAATCCAAAGGAATTTTCCAAAATTAGATTTACTGATGTTTGCAAATTTTTTTCATTGTGAGAAGCATTACTAAACATGATTGTAGTAAATAGAAAATCTATATGCGTATAATGTCGGGTTTACTATATCGTATTTACTTTAGACAAACGCAAAGGTTCATCCCCTTGACATTTCTTTTTATTGATATTCCAAGGTAGTGTCAAGTGTTCTAAAATATATTTATAATAAATAGTTAGATGCCCACCAAAATTACGTTTTCGAAGGAATTAAATAGTTTTTTAACTGTATTAGTGTGCCTGCTCCGGTTTCAACCAACCAAAACAATTCATAGAAAATCCATCCAAAATTTTCAAGGTGTGTGTTATTTTCAGTTGTCATGGCATAACAGAAAAGTAATTGTTTGATCACAACATTTTAAACGTAAGTTCTAAAATATATTGTGTTTGCAAATAGCCCCATTAATGATGTAATATACGGTCCATTTGAAGATCACCGTCATACTCTTAGGGATGGTAAAAAATAATAAAATGAAGACTTCTGTGCTACTATTGCTTCCAAAAGTGCCTTACTTTGGATTTAAATGTTGTTAAGTATTAACACGTGCGCGTGTTAATACTTAACAGCATTTAGCTCCAGAAGAAGTACTAAGAAAGGGTCATTCATTTTATTATTATCTGCCATCCCTCAAAGTTAGTTGGTGATTTTTAGACTGACCGTGTATATCATTTATGGGAGTTGATAATACCAAAATATGTATACCTATAGTCCATTCCTCATATAGGAGGCAATACAGGGCCCTATGGTACTATTTGTATTCCTTTCTAGTTGCAGAATTTTCATATACAACTATCTCACTTACTACACAATGTTGACAATATTTTCAAACAATTTGAATAAACTGAAATTATGCCTTGTGTTTATGTGTTTATTTTTATCATATTATGTTCTATATTTCGGCAATTATCCTGGTTCTTACCACCTAATAATTTATTCATCTATAAGATAATACTATATACCGGGCATATTACGTGTTGACAGTAGCGGCGGTTGGGATTGCGTTTTAGGTGGGCAGTAGCTAAGATGTGCTTTGTGCGACTTCGTATAGCATTCGTGCTATTGGAAAGGCTACACGAATCAGTGCTATCATAGCTACCGCCCACCCAAAACGTTAGCACTAGCCGTCGCCGGTTGACAGTTGCTAGTAGGAATAACAAAATGATATCTGACCTGTCACCTATACAAACATCAAAATACAGAAACACCTCATGGTAATCCTATGTATTTTAGTTAATTGTTACAAAGACAAAATCTGCTTGGGCATTAACTTAAATTACTTTTCCTTTAAAGATACAACAGAATAAATGCCAGCACCCACTTGCATGCATTTGGCTTTAACACCAAATTTTATTCAGGCATTTATCCCAAAAACATATGCCAACGCTGTTAATTAGATAGCTCCCTACACAAAAATGTACGAAATATTCCTAATTTCTATGTAGGACGTTAAACCGTTATTTCTGTATATTTTTATTCTGTACTTCAATACTTTATAGTTCTCTAATACTTGCTGGCAGATCTGCAGAACGAAATGCTCACTCCTTCAGTATGCCCCATGGGTATGCATCATGTGTCGTCAAATCAGATGAATGGGTAGGGTTCTTGAAATCTCTTCCGCAAGAAATTATTCTGTTTTCAAAATACTCATGAAGCAAGACGGGAGCATTCGGCTGTATGGCTCGTTGCGCCATCCTGTTGAAACCATTGCCTGCAGATTTCGTGGGTGACAAAGGTTTCTTAAATCTCTAAGGGTCTAATAATGTGCTATCTGTAATGCTCTTGATTAACAGTAACTAGATGCTCATCCTCGTCCTCAATAAAATTTCCTCAAGGAATCCGTATCTTCGTACACTAGGCTCAACACTCGTCCACACTAAATTCCTAATGCACGTTGCTGACAAACGTGCATGAGGAATTTGTCCAATATTAATGACGCGTGGATGCTTCACCGATTTTCAGTTAATACGCAGTTCGTCTAATTTAGGCTTCTTTTCGGAGACTGTATGACCTGGTCGATAACGTATCGTCGATTATTGTTAGTAAAAACTAGAAGCTGTTCTTCGGTGACCTGTAGAGCCCTCTCGCTCACAACACGCTGCTAGTGTGACGAAATTTCTCACTTTACACTTTTACTGGGGACTGTTTTGTTAAATACTTGTCGATATTTTTCTGATACTCTCAAACTTGGACCATTATTTCGTAAGAGTAGAGGTGATATTTACTCCAAACACTTTTCTCCAGCAGTCAAATGACAAACAACCCAAAAATGAGAAATGCATATTGCGTGAGCAATTAGTAGCCCGAATTTCTGTACTGTTTATTTTAGCAAATCCATGCCAACTTATGCTCAGTTGTCCGTTATATTTACTTTATGTATGCGTGTGGTTTGTATACACAAAATGAATAGGTAAAGTATTTTATGTTCATTTTTGAAATCGTAAAGAATGTTAGATGGTTATTTTTAACACTTTCATAATTATCCTTTTGACACTCCAATCGTCTGAAATTCAGGTTACCCACATGTACGCAAAATATAGTTGAATGCATAAGAATTTGTATGAAAAGTGATTTGGTAGATGGTATCATTGGTATACCTACTGGTCTTAAAAGATTTTGAACATAAATTCTTATCACAGTTATGTAGTTTATTGATAAAAATACAAAACCAGCTTAATCTTTAAAACAGACGCATTTTACTTTTTGTAATAGCTTCATGTTCGTCCTTAAAAAAGTGAGTTGGTTTTTAAAACTATTTCGTTTAGAAATTGGAAATGTCGTTATGTAAAATGTACTGATTAAAAAATACAGGATGTGAAAGTGATTACATTTTTTTAACAATCTGTATTGGTCGAGTATATTCTACAGCACATATGTATTTTTGACGTCAAACAGAAATATATATTTAGAATGATTGGTTTTAAAAAAATATATGAAAGTAATTTATGATTTTAGAAAAATATACAAGATTTAGTGCCAAAACCAAAGTGTACCTAGTGGGTTTTGCTATTTATACATGTCACTGTAATGTTGTTAATTGCTTTGCATTTTGTTTTGTTCGCAACATAATCGCTAAACATAAGTTTATCAGTTTCAGGACTGTGGAGATAAGGTTCTTTTAAAGTGCATTAAAAACGAAGTTCTTACATCTAACTGTGTGCATCGATGATCTAATACGCTTAAGACTAGATAATAAAAGAAAATGATTTTGTTTGAACGTTTTAAAATAACGAACAACATATAAGTGATACAATGATGATAGAGCCCATATGAAATTCGTAATATGGCTACGAAGAATAATAATACAGTTTTAATTGTGCTACTGTTTCTAATACAATATCTGGGATCAAGTGCCAACGGAGCACCAAAAGCCTGTGCGAAATGTGTAAAATCAAAAACCAGCACATACCACCATCTACCGCAAATAGTTCCCCCAAGCGAGTCGCGGGTCGCCCGAGACATATTCGGGTTGGTGCCGATATTTAACAGTAAAGGCATCACCACCTCGAACTCCATCGAATCCAAACGTCCAAAATATAGCAATACGTCACAGCAAAATCAAATGAAATACGCTTCCGTGGTTTCGCGTACACCGCGTGCTGCCCAGAAACCCGAGAGCATAGAAAGCTTAAGGAGGAAGCTAAAGGGCGAGAAGCAGGGAAAGACCGCCGACAAGCTGGAGAAACTCAAACAGCTGCACTTCAATCAGACCAAATTGAGGCATACCGAGCCGCAAGTGGTAGGCGAAGAAATCACCTCGAATAAGAAGAAGAACAAAATGCAATGGTTGTACGAGTTCAGCAATGCCGAAAGGCGCGGCCCGCAGGTCCATCCAGGCGCGGAATGTAATTTCGAGAAGGACTGCAGGTGGTCATGGAAGACCGACATCCAAAACGGATTCGTTATAGCTTCCTCGCATAATCTACTGGCCAATGAAAGTGGACCATATAAAGACGCGGATAATAATAACAATGGTAAGTTCATTCCTTTTTTTATATATGCGTTAGAAACTGTAACCATAGAAATGCAATTTCTTAAATTATTTCCGTCAACAAAATATTTGTATAGGTACTTCAATTTATTATTAAGATACAGCAAATCAATAGTTGAGGAGTGTTCACTTAACACCGAAAGGAAAGAAGAAATAGATATTGCAGTAAAAAAAAAGGATTGAAAAAGAATCCAATCAAATTACTTCCAGTCCAGTCCAGTACGGAAGTATTGCTCTTGGAGATAGTACCCATTTATAATAGTATCAACAGCCACCTAATAATATATGGCAGATTGTAGAACAGATTAGACATACACAAATACGTAAAAATAAAGAAAGGATGACTATAGTTCATAAAAGCAATACTTCCTTTAAAAGATGAACTGGACTATAGAACAATTAATTTATTTGACAAATCGTTGGTGGAGTATATTCGTGGCACGTGTTGCGGGAATACGTGGATTACTATTGTCAACCATACTACCAAATAGGAATTCACGTATTCCCGAATGAATCAATTTGTTTTGAGATGAGGAATGATCCGATTTATTGCGTTTATTAATTACTATCTTAGATGGATACCGTAATTAGTTAAAGAGAACTTCCGTCACTTATAAAACATCGGAAATTAGTCTTTAAAAATGAAAATAATCTGCAGAGGGAGTGAGGGTAATGCACATACAAATATATTTATATGTGGGTTTTATGCGCCAAAAACTATTTTCTATGCAATAGAATATTTTGATGTCACTTTGTTACTATTGAATTGAAAGCCATTCGAATAGCTCAGTACATAAACTACTTTGCTAATTTGGGTGGGAAGGTCCATGATAAATATGAATTTTGTGCATTAACAACAAGAATTCTTAACAATATAACTTTGTTATTATATATAAACGAACATACCTATAAAAATTACAACAAAAACATATACACTGAGAAAAATAATTGGTTCATTCAAACAAAAAATTGTTTAGTACAACATTTTTCGTTTGTATATATTCAATACACTTCGAATTGTTAATTCAAACATTTGAAAAATGTCACACTTTGTGTGTGGATTACAGTTTGATGTTAGTTGATGCAACAACTTGCTGTGGCCAATTGACGGCAGTATTCTATTTCAACGATAACGTATATTCTTTTAAATCGTTAGTTATTTAACCCAGTGCTCAAAAGTGTTTGAAAGAAAATAAATAAATGTTATCCATGGTATTCGTGAAAGGGAAGCATAAGATTGCTATGGATAGAAGTGGAGCGTGTGTATTAAATAAAAGAAGTCAAAAGCTAGTTTATTGTAAACAAATCGATACATTGCAAATCAACAACTTTACCTTTAATAAATATTATATCTTACAAATGATGCAAAACCCTCGTTTCCATAAAAAAGAAACAAGATGACGGCATCCTGCAAGCACCAGTTTCACAAAACAAGGGAAATTAACAGCCGCGACCGGGGATGATGTTTTGGGTGGCAATAGCGATGATAGTAGTGTTTCGTGTGGTGTTGTGCTGTCTCTCTAACCGCACGAAAGCTATACGAAGTCGTACGAACCACAACTATCTTCGCTATCGCCCACCCAAAACGTCATCAACAGTCACACAGGAAACAAATGTCAAAAACTGGCTTGTAATAAACAGTTTAACTACCAAATATCAAACCTAAATGTACGTGCACGTTACTTTATATGCAGTCTATATAACGTAAATATCCCTAAAATTTTCGAGAACTACAGTAGAATCTTAGATCATATATATTACATGGATACCGCTATCACCATATCAGACTATATACGTTGCTGTTTCCAACATGTACAACCTACGATTTTCGAGGTATTACTTTCTTGCTTATGAAGATTATATGTAGCTATCCCATATCTGACCACTCGTGTAACCGGAAACGGAAATGTATGCGGATTCCGTGCGATTTATCATGGGACGTATGCGATTTCACAATTTATTAAACAGGGTGCCGTTAGACTTAGGTTAGACTTCTGTCAATGTGTGATCAATGTCAACTACTGTTGTCCATAAATATGTATGAGCGAGCTATTTTATCTATTCTATGTTGCCAGAGAATTGTTTTATTGTTACATATTTATGTTTTGTTGCTGTTCCTGTTTCAATATTTTATTTGTTGATTTAGTTTTTAATTATTTGTTATACCTATTTGCTTTTTTACTTGAAGAACTCCTTTAAACAAAGAATGGCTAGAACGTGTATCATATGTGGTGCTTATCTTTTCACAGGTTAGTATATTACTATATATCTTGTACCAGAAAATTTGGTTTTATATGTTTAATAGAAGTTATTGAAATGTGAAGACATTCATTTTGGATTAGTATTTTAGGTTTCCACAAAACGAAGACCATATTTGGCTAAACTCCTGCAACATCACCGCAGATGATGTAAACGTAAAATCCATTGTTTGTTCACATCAATGTGTGTAATGCCATTGATGGTAACATGGAGAAGTAATCACGTTATTTATATATTTTTTAAAACTTTAATGAACTTAACTCTCTTTGTTCTATCCTCAATCACGACTTAACTCCGTGTATATAAACAGTAACAAACAAATTAACATAAAAAACATGACAACTACAAATATTAGTTTTTATAAAATCAAAAAGTAAATTTACATGACAGATCATTAGGCAAAAGATGAGAAACTAAAAACTACTAATTTTAACTTTCTTCTTGTTCACCTTTAGCAAAAACTTTAAAAAAACACTTCACACTTGTTTACATTCTCAACAGTAATGGTAAAATTTCTTCTTGTTCTTCCTTGGAGAATAAACATCAGAAATTTCAAAATTTTCATTACATTTCTATAAAAATGTGCTTTGAAAATAAAAGATAAATTGTTTCCTTTATCCGATATGGGAACTTTGCTCTCGTAAGCATTTACCAATTGTGACATATTTGCTTTTCCTATTCTTTCAAAATTTATAGTTTAAAAAGATTCATCTTGGGTTAAGGTATTTTTGTAATGGATTGTTTATTGTCCGCTTTACTCTAATGTCCATTCACTTGAAGATTTTAATGCCCATATCATTTTTATAAAAGAAAGGTTTTCTTGTCTAATCGCTAGTAAATCATTATCGTACTGCATTTGCCTGTTAAAAATTCATTGAAAATATATTATCTGGAAATTTATTTTGGGCAAGTATTACCATGAGCTTCGGTGGCAATAATCAAAGCAAATATTTTTTATGTACTCTCTTTTTCGTTTTTTACCAAGTTCTTTTCTACTTAACCTAGTATACGTGTATTGTCTCTTCTATTAGTTGGTGCGTTCAGTTTGGTTATCCACTTCGAAAGTGTTTTCCTGCTGTCAATATGGTTCTGAATATCCTGGAGAACAGTGATACCCATTATTATCTGTTCATCTGACTTTTCTTCTAGGAAAGAAAATCTGTGCCGCTATGATTTATCTCTCCAGCTTCTATATGTTCATGCAAGTCTACACTTTCCTTCGAAGAAGTAGAACCTGCATTTGTCAAACTTTCATTTAGCATATTGTAGTAATCTTAAACATAACTGCTATTAATTACTGATATGAAATTAATAATTTAGTGACATCTTACCCAATTGTTCATGGTACAGTTTATATTTAACAGTTAGCATTAATTGTACCTGAAATTGACTATTTCAACTCCTACTACTATAAACGTGTTGACACTTTACATTTACCTATGGTTGACAACGAAAAAAATAGGTTATGCATCAGAGTAATTCAAATTTCGCGCGTTTCTCACGCCGTGGTCTACGCGTGGTCAGGTGCGAATAAGAAAATATCAATAACCGTTGTTAGACAGAAATAGTGACGTTTATTTATGTCTGTAATATGTTGGAAACATAGTTGGGAAACATAGCGGTATCCATGTAATATATATATGATCTAATAGTAGAATCCATCCCAGCAATATGGGTTAAAAGATGATTGTCGCTGAAACTAGACATGAACTTGGCTAAATAATACTGGTGACGATAATTGTAAGAACCAAATATATTATTATACGTTAGTTGGTTAACACAATTTTATACAATTTTCCTTTCCTTTGACACATAGCTAGTATACAATACTTACTGATTAATTTAAAAATTAATTCGCAGCTTCCACTTCTGAAGCCAAAATAATAATAACCAGTATTTATACGCATTTATATTAAGCTTTGGCTTACCAGCTGTTTCTTGTTCTTCGTAATGTAAAGGGAAATATGCAAGTACGCATGCTGGATTTGACATTGATTGCGATTTGCGATCAGCGCTGCCCGCTCGCGTGCGTAGCCATCCAGCGATATATATTACATAGGTATATTACATACATTACATTGGCAACTACGACGGATTGTTATACATATGTATGTGTCTGCTAATGGACAGATGTGAAATTTCCGACTGTATATATATGTACTTGATCGTAATAACCATAAACTGCATAATGCCATAATAGGTACCTATGTTACGTATCTTACCTCTCCTGTTCTTTTGGAAATGAAAAGAAACTTATTCCTATATTCTTATCGCAACCGTGAACACCACATTTTGGCAAACTACATAAAGTGAAGGAATAGGGAAAGTTCAATAAATACAATAAATGTTAATAGAGAAATAAATATTAACTATCAAGTACTAATAGCAAAGTAGACAAAAGAAAATAATCTATAAACCACACATCACACTCTCCTAGTTTTATTGTTTTATGTTGGGTTTCTATCCATCCGTTGTGCGTCATCGCATGGCTACATTTAAAACGACGTACTTCCATTCCCATCTTGCATTTATTTGTGCGTTGTTCCGTCGTTACAAAAAGTTATCTAACTTTGAAAGCTTTGCTACTATACATATAAATTCCCATTAAATATTTTTCAGTGTGCGTAAAGTAAGTATTTTTACAATTTTTAATAAAGCGCTGAAATTGTTCACGGGACATGCGAAAATAATTATAAAACTCTTCCGTTCGATCTCTATACTGGTCTTGGATATTGTTGGAGATGTTCTCCAACACCTTTTGCATTTCTGCAGCATATTTATTGGTTGCATTGAAACTTGTGTGGGTGTTTTGATCTTCTTTCTTTATATTTCAAGTATAAATAAAAACTTTTTTTTCTAGCAGTAATATCCATATTCCGTATAAAATATGTCATATTTGTGTCCGTGTCGCCTAAAGTTAAAAGAGAACGTTGTCAAACAGCAAAGCATATGTTCTTTCTATCTCTAAATCAGTTTCCTCTTCTAAACGACGCAAAAACTTGAACTGGATGTAGCGCTACAAATCTTTTGGCGGTTTCGAAAAATGTTTGATATGAACCAATAACACGGAACGACGCGCAGCGGATGCGTGGAAACGTATCCTTAAGTTAGTGGAAAAAATCCCAAATGAATCTATTAAGAAGGAATAAATATAAATAAGTACAAATAGGTTACAGAAACAAAATCAATAATAATGTATATACGATTTATATAATTTGTTAGTCGTCATAATTATTGCCTTGCAATTGTGACATTTAAATATAGTCATCATAATGACGTGAAACGAGATCTTTTGGTCATATGAGGCTGCACACCATTAATCACCAAAAATCGACGTGGATATAACGAGGTTGTGCTGGCTGGATAAAGACTTCTAGGATTTACTTCACTTGTTGACTTAACAAATTTCTTTTTCTCAGTGTATGTTACATTGCTAGAATTTCAATTTATTTTGTATAATTTTAGAGTTTATTTTTCCTGTGTTTAATTTAATAAGAATCGTTGTTTATTTTCCTACTTGGAATTGCTTTTTCGCATAGCAGCTACAAAATGCATATAAGAAACTGTACTTTTTACCGTAATCTGAGAGTACAGAAGAATTACGCAGTATTACGTGATTTAGCGGACATGCATATCTCTCGTTATCAGTGAGACTCTAATGCGCGGTTGTCATTCACAAAGCAATCCCCCGTTCCGATGTGGGCATACGTGTATAAACTGGGCACATATTTTACCAAATATTAATAGCGTCACCTCTGGTGGTGTAAATTCGTGCACATCAGTTCATGCATGTGCGTCTAAGACTGTGCGAGCTCTAACAAATATATAAATATATACAGAGTGAATTCTTGCCAGCTGCGGATAAGCTCACTAAAGAGTAAAAGAAACGGCTGGATCTTTCAGTTTCTTAGAACAGAATACGTATTACTCTCCTGTGTTGATGCTACCGAATGTGTGACTTGCTTCGTCTTTATCTACTACATAGATACATCTGCGAAATACGTTTCTTGTCCGACACATTAGGCTCCCTATACACAGCGCGAGCGCGTGCACTCGGTATATATGGTCAATCGTTAGTTCCATTAGTGAAACATAAGCGCCGCCAGTCGTCATATTTGAGATGACCATACGAATAACTAACATTACTGATGCGTTCGAAGCATACACAGTGATCACTCAACTATCGGAGGTTAGTATAAAATAGGTCCCTAAATTGGTTATAAAGTTTTGCGTCCTTCTTGTATTTAAGTAAATATTAACTTGTTTATAACCAATCTAGGAACCATTTTGATACCAACCTCGGACAGTTGAGATTGATCACTGTGTATATATTTGCTTAGTCGTCTGAAATATGACCATTGGCGACACCTGTGTTATATACAGTGCGGTCGTAAAGTATGGCATAAAATTTGTAGACATTTCTTTTCTCGTAAATACGCGTATAGTGATTTCATGCAATGGGCATATTTTACTATAAGATGCTACTTTCCTCGACATTTGTTGAATTTATGAAGTCATCTCTGTATACTTAATTGCATTCAATATAACTTTCATTTAATCTTAGTAATATCTCCTTGTAGTAGTTGAGCAGTAAAAGAAATATGTTAACACTAACGCATATTCATAACATGTTGCGATATAAAGAACATTTGTTTTCCGAAAGTTGTTCCTCTTCGATCAAAAATTGGGATATCGCAGTGATTTTGTAAAACAAATGTTAATTCTTAAATATCAAGGCTGCTTTGTTTTCCGCGGTCACCTGTATCTACAATATTATTAGCTTTGCTTTGAGACAACAATATTCCATTTGAATAACATTTTACAGATTTAACATTATACATATACATATTCAGTCCCATCTTTACCCATGGGCTCGCTGGACGAGAGCCCAGGGCCCCGCGAGCAATGGGGGCCCCAACCTTAACGACAGCAGCGAAATTGATGATAATTTTTTCTATCATTATACTTCTCACATCTTTTTGCCTTTACAGGCGTCAATCACTATACAAGATTCGATTACTATTCCAAGGTTTACAAGCTGGTTGCTGGTTTAGTCTTAGCTAATTTGTGAAAAAATATTTTGTTTACTTAACATACCAAAGTATTCGAAATTATTCGCTACGCCCAACTAACTTGTTTACTGTTAGGAAATGCTAAATTCTTTGCTTGGTCAACTAGATCGTTAATTAAGGATCAATTGTTTGTGGCTGTGACGAATTTGCTAAAAATCAGTGACAGTGACATTAGCGCTTAAAAGTTAGAGATGGAATGCACTTAACAGAATATTTTATGTCGGAAATAGAGAGAGTGAAGAGGCTATGAGTATTTCAGGGTATCATCTTTTTAAAAAAATAATATTGAAGACACTTTTCGAGATACTAAAAATGGAATTAGAATCTTTTTATAGATTGTCGCTATGGATGGTCACTGTAGTGGAGAACGGACCTTCTCAAAACTGAAAAGGATCAAAAGTGAATTCAGAATTACAATTCTTCAGAAAAAAATTAACAGTTTATCGCTGATGTCCATTAAAAGCCAGGTGCTTGAAGAAATAGACTTGGAAGATGTCATTCGTGATTTTGCCACTCAAAGTACCTCTTGTATCGGTATAGATTTTTTAAGTCTGTTTGCATTTGTTCGTAAATTTTCAAAAATAAATTATATCGGCGCTAATGTTCGTTTCTGTTAATAATCGATGGGCATCCCATTGCCCAGGCCCCCCACTTGGCTTATGACGGCCCTGTACATATTTATCTGTTTCGGCATAAGATATAAACTGTAGACGTAAATAGGAAATAGACATAGTTTATTTAAATACAGGATGTTGCTTATCAGAGCGTTCATTAAAACAAGTATGCTCAATCGCTTAAACTTCACAAGCACATTTTGTCGCTAAACACTTCTTGCCAACAAGCGGCATGAATTACGGACTATCATATTACTTCAGGGGTGGTAATAGACACAATAACGCCCATTCCAAATATAAATGGTATGCAATATATCATTTATATGCAACAATCGCACCGTATTTTCAATATTTTTCTATGCGTACGTATACTCGCTTTAAACGTAAGATTGCCTATGACGCACGTCGTTTCATGATCAATCTGGCCGTGCACCCGGCCGTTGTCCTGGAAACTAACAGGGTGAGTGAATATCTGTAAGGTCTCTTTGTCTCTCCGATTTGCGTCGCGCTACGTGGACTTGCTTAAATGCGATGATATTTATGAAGATGCAACTGCACCTAATTGCTTTGTTGTATCATTCGACAGTCCATTCATTGTTTTGCCGTAAAACAGACTGAATGGGGAGAACTTATAAAACTAATTGCACTAGTGTCGACTCGCAACAACTAATATGGTTGTACGCCTGTAAATGATATAGAATCTATATGGAAAAGCAAGAAAAATATGATAAATAAGGAAATACAAATAAATACACACAGAGATTTGTTACAATAAATGTAATAAATCTTTGTTTTAGTTGCGTTCAAATATCTGTAATTTGGTGATTGGATATTTACAAAAACAATGGGTAATGCAATCTTAACTAGTTTTATTAAAAGTACATAATTACGCAGATCAATTGTTACTCATCTTATTATGAAATACCAATTTTCACAACCACATACAAATTTGTAGGGTTCGCACAGTCTTAGAAGTACACATACGTCAACTGATATGCGCGAATTTAAGCCACCAGTGGCGACCCTATTAATATATACACAGCCTATACCCCGAGAGCAAAAATGATTGTCGTAGTAAATGAACAAGAAAAAGACAATCAAATATATATAACAGGTAAGACAATGTTGCTGCAAACTTCAGACATGACAATCATTTTTGCTCTCTCCGTATATTACAACAAGACGCCAAGGGAACTAACCATGGTACCATGATACCAACTTCACCCGTAACTATAATCCCTAACAAATGTTGCAAATCGGTTCATTGCGCAGGATGACGTATGCGTACTTCTTACATTATTCGTCCGAACGTAATAGTAGAGTTGGCGCTGCGAGCGTCCGGTCAGTAGCGTGTGCTTCGAAGAGTTGCAACTGGTTCAGTAAACAACAAATGTAAATAAACACTTACCCTTTTAAGCAGAGTTTTCAGTATGCAGATGCACAAAATGTCTAAAATCATTTAAATATTTGCAGCATCAGGTATGTTTCAACACCTACTTCGTCTAACCGTGTTCGGTTAAATTCAGCAGTGCATTACACACAATCAATGTTAACACTAAATCTAATATAAATTGGCTATTCAAGTCAACCCCAATTTTTTTTGTGTAGTGCACTATCCACGTGTTTCTTATATTCAAATTTATTCCGGAACTCGAAAGCTTTGTCACAAACTTTACAAATCAGTTTAGCTGCATCATGCATTAAATCTGGTAGCGATAAACTTCTTTACTTTGTAAATCGATGGTAGCTTTTTCGACTTTTACAACTGTGACATTATTAAACTGAAACGTACAAAACTCCTAATATTTAGAATACTATTTGCACTCTACAATCACGGAATCTATCTCTGTGAAGGAAATACCAAATGACATAATAATACAATACTCTCAGGAATTTTACTTTTGGCCATGAACCTTTGATTCGGTGCAATTTGATAACACTTATTTTCTAATTACATTAATTCACTTTATTAATTAGGTTCTTAATTCAAATTACAAACATAATACTAAGTACTATGAGAAAAAACTAAAATTGGGCGATCGGCAAAAGGCCAGGTAGTACGGGCAGAGCGCAAGAGATGTTGAACCTTATCCGCATTCATCTGTTTACTTGATATAAAAACAGGCCGGAAGAATAAAAAAAGGTGTGTTCATTCCTGAGCGATTTTTATAAAAGAAACTTTACTGTTAAAACAATGACATATTTTGTGTTGTATTTTTGATCTTTTTGGGAGTATAACACTGAGTTATGATTTTCCGAATGCTATGCAAATGTCTATTTCTATATCCAATCTATAGCCCTTGTAATTAAACAACCGACTTTTGGCATTTCGTATTTTAATGACACGGTTACCACGCATTACAAAGCATATCATGGGGTTTGACAGACATATAGATACGTTATGGTTAAAAAATACGAAAACTATCAATACTAAATAGAACGTCAAAATAACAAATGTCAAGTGAGGGCGTTGACACCTTACTTTATCTATGTAACTGGCAACGCTCTACTTGAAGAAATCCTAGGCAGACGAAATGTCACTAGATTCTACATTACTATAGTTCGTTTTTTTTATTGGGAGGAGTATGGTAGTGATCCCCTATTACACTAGCAAATATCTGTTTTATTCACTTCGAGCATGCTTTGAACATAGCTTGTTGGTGAATTGTGAACGCAGCCATAAATGAGGTTATGAATAATATGATTTACAACTTCATTTTGGAAGATGTTTGACATTTGAAACAGCTGTTATGCAAATATGGCGTCCGCGTTTAATCGCATTATTGTTTGTTGTGATGCGGGACCAAAAATAACAAATTTAATTGGGCACCGTCACAAGATTCAAGTGAGTTCACTTCAATCGAGTGAGTAAAACGAAGTATATGCATTTGCTAAATGTGAAGTTGTGTTGGTATGATTTTAACATTATCGCTATCAAAAGTCGGTTGTTTCATTGCGAGAGCTATATGGCCAATCAGGGTGCGCATTCACAATTTAACCGTTTGAGTCCCAAGCAGCGCGATCGCGCTGTTGCGATTTTATGTCGAGAAAACCTAGCTCATTTCGAACATATTCGACAACTGACGGTGCGTTACCGATTGTCGAAGTCGCCCGCTCAGATTTACTGAAGCAACTACATCACACCGCTCCTTTTAATGTAAATAGTACATTTTACAATAGGTTGAATAATACTATAATAATACATTACAAAATAAAAATGTTTAATGAACAATATTTTTGTGTTATGAACAAACAATTTAAATGAAGAGTAACAATTATAATTTGTAACATTGATGTTTATCAAAACATATTGGACGAACTCCTAGATTAATTTTTTACTTACTTTTTGCGTTGCTTCGTCTAATCATTTTGAAACACACATTTATTAAACAATGAGAAACACTTACGCAATAATACGTCCGATCACTTTGCAAATTACAATAAATGTGACGGAGCGATGAGAAAAAGACGAGAATCGCGTTATCTAACTAATACAAGAAGCGATATTGCTCCGATTGAGATTCGTCGATACAAAATAAACAAAGTGCTATCGCGTTGGTATTTTTGGACATAAAATAAAACAGTCTTTCCGTACTCATTGTTTGGGATTATTCACCGTTTTTTTTAAACCCCCCTGGGACTCAAACGGTTAAACTCTTAGATCATATATATTACATGGATACCGCTATCACCATATCAGTCTATATAGGTTACTGTTTCCAACATGTACTTCTACGATTTTCGAGCTATTACTTTCATATTTATGAACATTATATGTAGCTATCCCTTATCAGACCTCTCGTGGAACCGGAAATGCATGCGGATTCCATGCGATTTATTATGAGACGTATGCGGTTTCACAATTTTATCAAAGAGACATTAGACTGAGTACCGTTAGACTTGGGTTAGAGTTCTGTCAGTGTGTGGTGAATGTCAACTACTGTTGTCTATCAATCTGTATGAGGGAGCTATTTTATGTTGACATTTAAAAATTAGGTTATGCGTCAGAGCTGGTATTATCTGTGATGTATGTCAAATTTAATTCAAATTTCGCGCGCTTCTCCCGCCGTGGTCAGGTGCGAATAAGAAAATACGAATAACCCTTGTTAGACAGAAATGCTGATTCTTTTTTATATCTGTGATATGTTGGAAACATTTGGGAAACAGCGGTATCCATGTAATATATATGATCTAAGGTTAAACTGATGCGAAAAGCTTTATATAATTGCCACAAGATGCCGAGACAACTCAGTTACATATTCCGTGACAATACCCTTTATCTTAGCAATGTAAATTGATAAACAAGTACAAACTTTCCAGTTTGAGTTATACTGTATTCGCTGTTTTATAAAATATCTGAAAATGCCTGCATATTACGCCTTGGTTGTATGATTATAACAAACACAAAATAATGTTACTAGGTATTTATTAAGAAAACTTTAAATTTCTACATGTAGCGAAATTTGGTATAATAAAAAATAAAAATATATTTTTAATATTTTAAATAGATAGCAGCGTCTCTAATCCAAGTTAATGGTTTCTTTATATATAAAATGCTTTCCATCCTTCCCACCAAATACTAAATTGAACTGTGCAGCATTCACTTTAACATAATTCAATTCCGTCTCATTTAAATCATCAGGTAAACTGTATTGGGTATTAACAGGATCATCAATCAATTCCTTGAAGTATTCTTTTAACGTATCCTTAAACTCTTCACTAACATCATTCTTTGTGTTATCCACATTTTTAAAGATCGCCCTCGCTAACTTTCTTTCTCTTTCACGATTTTTCTTTATCATCTCTTCTAATTGCACGAATTCTGCACCAATTTCTGCATTATTTGGAGCCCTTTTGTTAGCTATTTGCAATTTTTGCTTAGCGCCGTCATAGTCACCTATCATCATCAAGGCCCTTGCATTGTGAAAATACACTTTAACAGGAACTTTAAGAGACGTGCCTTTAACCAGGTGATAAATTGCATTTGCATTAATACAAGCTTTTCGTGGTACTTGGATTTTATTATATGCAATAACTAAATTTGTATATAATATTAAAAGGAGTTCTTGCTGTAGTTCCTGGTCATTATAATCTGCGAGTTTACAAGACTCTAATTTTGAAACTGCTGTATTATATTCCTTGATCGCTTGTCTAACGAGATTTTTATTGAAAAGGGAATTGCCTTTCTTATGCAAAGCCCCCGCATACTCATACACATATTTGAAACTCTGCTGGTCCTCGGTACTCAAATTCGCGAATGATAATGTAGAACCTGTATTTAAACAATTTTTGATTTCTATTTCAAATAGCACTTCCGTGTTAGGAGGAACTCTACTTAAACAACCCATCTTGCCATATGCTAAATCTGGATGGATTAAAAATTGAGACTTTTCACTTATTTTCATCGATTTTATTGCTAGTTCTAAACCTGGAATTGTTTGACCAGCATCTAAACGCAGCTTAAACGGCTTATTACGTGCATAGGTAGAGTCGAAAGGTGTCGGACTGTATTCTATATAAGCATTGTAATCACAGGTCACTAAACCACTCTCAGGTAAACCATTACCCACTCCGTCCCGTAATATGCGTTTTTTAACTTTACCATTCGGTATAACATCAGTCATTTTTTGGGCCAGTCTCTCAAATGGTTCAGATTCATTATAAGTGTCCTCATCTTCTATACCCAAGCAATCAAGATTTGTGTAATCCAATACATCTGCAGAGGTATTTTCTTCGGTCACAAGATCATCATACTTAATTTCAAAGATAGCTCCTTCTTCTGAAAGGAGATCACTGCAAAACACAATAAAAAATGAGACACTGGTAATGTTCTTATCTTATTGAGATTAATACAAAAAGAATTCATTACTCTTATTACAGATTACTACAATGTTTTTTACTTTTGGATATCTATTGAAACGCGTACTTTAAAGCAACTCCATCCTTAAATTTCACAATCGGCTCTATATCTTCTGTTATTTTATCCATTTGATAATCTTGTATAATCTGCCCACTTATTATATTATATTGGAAAGATAATGATATATAAAAAACATTTTTCTAGACACTTGGCAATTCTCGTTATAACCTCAAATGCACAGAATATCAACAACGCTCGTACGCAACATACAGACATTGTCAACTGCCATCTGTGAATCAAATACCTAGTTACCTGGTATAAATTACAGAAGGAATAGAAATCTCTAGAAGCGTTTCGCTAAAAGGGAAGTTAATCAATTAAATAAAATTAATGAATATGGGAATTTTAAAAAAATGTCAATTTTAATAAATAAATCGATCATCGTAGACAATTCCATATAATTTTATTATTACCAGTGTTCAATTTCAATTTCAATAAAAAAAAAAGTTAAAAATATTCCTAGCACCTTGATGAGTGAAGAACACTGGATACGTATTTCGGAAACTAAGTTGCCATCATCAGCAGAATCTCTGAAGGAAAATAATGTTAGACGTAGCACTCTGGGAGATATGCACCACTTGAATAATAGTGTTATTCGAGTGATATCTGTTTGGTACATATCTCCCTTCTTTATAATCTCAATAAAAAAAACTTAGGTATATTCACGTACAAAACTTAGAAATCCATTCAAGTAAGATTTTAGTTTGCACATCCCTCTATTTTCAGGTCATTATTTGCTATTACGCTTATCTCCCGGAATGTCAGAACTTCATGTCACGAGCCCCATGTTCGATCCCAGCGAAGATGGTTGCAGAGTCCAACTATGGATATACCAAGAAGCTATGCAATTTGGAATTATAAGAATCGTATTGCATAACATCAACAGAACGCAAGTTGTTGTCGATCAGATTCCTGGAGACAATTCTAGAAGGTAAATACTTCTGGATTATAGCGCCTTTGTTATTATACCGCTTAAAACTGTAAAACCTTATAAAATTTTTTGAATGAGGGATTATTTTGCTTAATTATTTTGATTAAAATTCTACGACTTCTCAAACTGATTTGATAGGAAATTACTCCTATTTACAGATGGATAGTGTATGAGAAAACGATAGGTAAAATTTCTCAAAAATTCAACATAATTTTGGAGGTGGTCGCGGGCAAATCTTTAACCAGGGGAGCGCTAGTTGCTTTCGACAATATCAAGTTACTGAAATGCTTTCCAGAAGGCGACAGAGTTGATTTGTGCACACCAAATGAATACCGCTGTAGTACAACAAATGTGTGCATCAATAATAGCAAAATTTGCGATATAACTCGGGATTGCGCCAATGGCGACGACGAAGCTCAAAACTGCGGTAAGTTCATTAAAATTTATAACACGTAATACTAAAACACACATTTGCAATTTCCAGATAAAATCCCTTATGGTGCTAGATGTACTTTCGAGCATGATTGGTGCGGTTGGCAAAATGAACCAGGTAAAGTTATGCAATGGACAATTCAGCATGGATCGCCGGGGAATAATCTAACAGGGCCTAGTGAAGATCATACCTTCGGCAACAGTACAGGTGACCTCCATTTACACGATTTAAATACTACCAACAGCTACAATTACAAATTTTAGGGAAATATTTGCACGTTTTGGCTATGAAGGAACAAGTGCATCCGTTCGCCAGCATCGCCACTTTGAGAAGCGTTATATTCAACCCCCCACCACGAGTACATGGCAACAGTTCGTCCAGATATTATAATTCTTGTACAGTAAGTAGCAAGATCACTCTGAAACCACGATTGATTAAATCTTATATCTCCATTTTAGATAAGATTCTACTTGCATCAATCAGATCACCATAAAAGCGGTTTTATGCTTCAAGTAACTGAATTGAGACCAAAAGAAAACGTTTCCACTGAATTGCTTTGGAGTTATAATAATTACAAGGAGACTTGGGTACAGCAAGTTGTTATTCTGCCTAATATCACGTACCAGTAAGTGAACAATATTTACAAGTCAAAAAACTTTATCTTTACTATTATTGGAACAGAATCAAAATCAGTTTAATTTTCTCTAGATATTATCTCCATTTTGATTTACGCATAGGAATACGTTACATAAGAGACATCGCCATAGACGATCTATCTTTAAGTCCAGAATGTTTTGGCTTAAATATACCAGCCGACGAGCTAAACGGGTACGATTATTTCGATCAGCGTGCTATCTATCCGCAAATCGTGGAACCTCATCCAGATTTTATAAACGAAACTTGTATGTACATACTACTCCTAATAAAGTGTTATTTTTCAAAAAAAATTGCTTCTTTAGATTACGAACTAATAACATGCGGGCAAAGAGGTAGGTATGGACCGAATAAGGATCAATGCAGGGCTGCTTATAATGACACCAAAGTTAAAGTAAAGGTTCTGGAGGGTCCTGGCTTGCATGGAATCCAAAAATGGATTGTCCCAAGCGAAGGATATTACACGTATTATCTTGTTTATCCCTAAATCAATTTTGGTTTTAACCACGCCCCTTTTCAGATTTATACTGTTTGGTGCTAGCGGCGGTAAAGGAAGTGGAGGAATGGGGTCGTCAAGAGGAGCAATGGTGAGAATTGTTTTGGAATTGAGAAAGGGTCAAGAGATCTACACGGCTGTAGGTCAAGAAGGCGCAAATGCATGCATAAAGGTAAGGTATCCAGTTCGTCTTTTTCCTTTTATGATCTGAAACTATTTGTTATTTCCTTAACAGAGTCTTGGACATCAAACTAACTCATCATGCTCAACTGGGGGACAAAATATGACGGGAATTAAAGGTGTTTTACACATGCAAGTCAATGATGGTGGAGGTGGTGGCGGTGGAGCCAGTTACATGTTCTCTGTAAGTCACCTCACCCTGAAAATTATGACATAAACCTTCATCTAACATTTCTTACCTTAGATGAGTAAAGACAAGCAGCCAATTCCCTTAGCCATAGCGGCAGGTGGAGGGGGTCTCGGACTGGGTCGTTTCATTGACTCTGGGCTTCAACATGGCCAGGCTGTTAACGGCAGTAGAAGACCAGTAACTGGAGAGATGGACGGACCAAAGTAAGTGGAAGAATCTAAATTATCCTGCGCACGTATTTTAAGAAGCAATTGTGTTTATAGATCTGCTGGGGCTGGTGGTGGTTGGTTAATATTCCAAGAAGATGTTCCTGAAGATCACGTGCTGGTAATGGGAGACTCCTTGACTAAGGGAGGTACTGGTGGAAAAGCTTGTTACAATTCAACAGATGGGAAAGGAGATGGTGGTTTTGGTGGAGGTGGAGGTGGTTGCCGGGCTGGTGGAGGTGGAGGAGGGTATTCTGGTGGAAACGGTTGGTCTACAAACACAATATCGCTATTCTCCTCAAACACGACGAACGGGGAAGGAGGTTACTCTTATTTTGACCCGAACCGTGGTGTCGGAAACTTCTCCGAAGCAGTATCAGCTTATCACGTCGGTCAAGGAAGTATCCTGATAATTCCTGCAATTCCTGGATGTGGCTGTAACTATCGCTGCTTGGCATTAGATCCTGGACGATCAAAAGTCGCTTGTATCTGCCCTAAAAATTGGAAATTGGACATAGACGGAAAGCAATGCTTATGTATGTCACTGATCTACTTGCAGTAAGAAATAATTGGTTACTCACATCCTTCTTTTATAGTACTGAACCCTCCTGAACCATATCCAACGTGGTTCGTCTTTGCCCTTATCGGAAGCGTACTTTGCTTGACAATAGCAATAGCTGTCGTTTGCTTCCTTTTATGTAAGTTAATCACTGTTCAAAATTACAAGAATTGAACGTGCTTTTTGTATTTAATTGCAGATAATCGCTACCAACAGAGAGCGGCAGGGATACTTAGAAGAAAGATGCTAACTGGTCCTGATTTGCAACTAAATCGATTGAGAGTAGCTTCTGATAGTATGATGACCGAGTATAATCCCAATTATGAATTTGGTGGAGTCGTTTACACGTTGAAGGATCTCAAGGATATTCCCAGAGATCAACTGCGCCTAGTCAAGTAAAGCATTATTAATCATAATTAAAAACTATTATAACAGGGTCCCGTAGATTTTCTACACAAGCAAAGGTTCTTTTTTAAATGCCTACTCTCACTTGGAAATTTTATTTAATCCTATTTTTTTTAACAACTCTCGAAATTTGTATATTCCTGCTCGTTGCACTTTAAATCAACTATTTTCTTTTAGAGCGTTGGGTCAAGGGGCATTTGGAGAGGTCTACCAAGGTTTCTACCGGCAACGATCAAGCGACACAGTAGAAATGCCAGTGGCTGTTAAAACTTTGCCGGAAATGTCGACCAATCAAGCCGAAATGGATTTCCTCATGGAAGCTCTAATCATGTCGAAGTTCAATCATCCCAATATCGTCCACTTTATTGGTGTTTGCTTTGATAAGCACCCTAGATTCATTGTTCTTGAACTACTAGCCGGTGGGGATCTGAAAAATTTTCTGCGGGAGTCTAGACCCAAACCTGTATGTTTTTGTGGGTTTGAAATAATGTTTACGTCTAAAGTTTTCACTTTGTAGGAACGTGGAAGCTCGCTCAATATGAAGGATTTGATATTGATTTCCATTGATATAGCTAAGGGGTGCAAATACTTGGAAGATAATAGATTCATACACAGAGACATAGCGGCTAGAAATTGCTTGTTGACCACTAAAGGCCCTGGACGAGTTGTTAAAATAGCCGATTTTGGTATGTCTCGAGATATATACAGGGCAGATTACTACCGCAAAGGTGGAAAAGCAATGTTGCCAATTAAGTGGATGCCACCAGAAGCATTTTTAGATGGTATATTCACAAGCAAAACGGATGTTTGGTCTTTCGGCGTTTTGTTATGGGAAATCATGTCTATGGGTTACATGCCATATACAGGCTGCGCAAATAGAGAGGTGATGCAGTTGGTTACTAGCGGTGGAAGATTGGAACCTCCCGTAAATTGTCCAGGTACGTACTTTTTAATACTTAATATAATGTGCGGTTTACTTTTTACGATTTTGAAGGTCCCATCTACGGCATTATGACACAATGTTGGCATCCAACCCCAGAGCAAAGGCCGAATTTCCACACAATCTTAGAGAGATTGGGTTATTGCGCTCAGGATCCGCAAGTGATGAACGCTCCTTTGCCAGTTTTCAATCGTCCACCGTCGCACGAACGAGACGCCACCCTTATGAGACCCAACAACACGGACGAATCGTGCTTGCAGGTATTTCGTACACGATCACAATTCACAAAGATGTCCTGGTGTATATTCGATGAATTGTTTCAGTTTTCGACGTGCATCTAACTTAAACTTTCGCATCGTTTTAGGTACCACAAGCGACCGATTATCTAGTACCGAACCACACGACCTCTGTATCAGGTAATGCTGTAGGGTCAACGTCGTCAGTAGATAAGTTATTACCAGATAATTCAGATAGTTGGGAAACGTCGTTTGCAATGCCCCACTCTAGATCCACACAACCCCTTCTACCTGAAACAGAGAGTACACAAGATGAAGCAGCAACCACGGTAAGGTTTCTTAATTGAATTGTTTTTGAGAATCGGCCAGGAAACGAAAATAATTTTGGTTTGGAATGTTGACTAAATTATTCAAAATTCCGTGCGTTGCGTTTTTCGCTGTACATTAGAGAGATGCCGATAATCGTTTTGTCTCTTTGAAATTTCTATGCAATTACCATTGCCTTAGCTTTTAACCTGTTGAGCTTGCGAAAATTGACGCATCCTTAATGCATTTGACCGGCAATTCGCACGCATAGCACTTTTCACGGCAGATCACTGAGCATCTTGTGTTACTTTTGAAAAGGTAACTTAACCACCTTCTTTTCAAAATGGTCTACACCGTTCCCACACATTCCTAGATTTTCCATATCATTCATACCTTGTCATATGTGTTTCTGCATGCTTAACATACACAGGAATGGATTTGGCAAATTTTGTGTGCGGATTTTTTATTTTAAACAACGGAAAGACATGTTTAATTGTATAGTCCACATATAAAATAAACTAGCCATTTTCCACATGCTTTGCCTATCTAGCATCTATAATTCTTTCTATAATAATTTGTTCCATACAGTAATAGTTAACTAGGTATCAATAAAAATAATTTAATGCAGCGTCAAGAACAATTTCCCTTGATACTTAAGGCAGAATGAAAAATAGCATATAGAGAGTGATTGTCAAAGGTATGGCATAATTTCTATGTTGATATGCGCAAACATATGGTCTCTTAAAAAATACGTCTGAAACCAATGTTAAACAAAGCCTATTATTTCTAAAAATTGGTGGATTCCAGACATACAGTGGTGTGCAACATAACAGTACTGCTAATAAAAATATTATTTACTCAATAAATTGAAACATAAATTTATAATAAATATGGATATATTTTTACTATGCGAACTAGAAATCTGAGCCATTAATGTAATAGGATAATAATAGGTATATCTTATACACTATATAAAACGTAAAAAGCAATGTGCAAAATGGCCGGTTGGTCTATATAGTCTTCTGGGTTCGTTTTTGGTTTCCCAACGATTGCTTGTCTTCTAGGGTCTAGGGTGTAAGGATTGCATTTATATAAGATGTGGTATGTAGTCTCTATTGCCCCTTGACACAATCCACAGCTTGGCTCCTCAATGTCAACCCCCCTATTTTCTGTAGCTGTCCTTTCAGTGCGCATTGTCCTGTCAGGAGACCCATTACTTTACGAAGGTGATTCCTACTAAAATTTAGTAGTCCGTCAGCCTTCTTTAACGATGGCTCCTTAATAAAGGTTTTGCCATGTCTTTGCCTGGTTGTGTTTTTCCAGTATTCTTTGTGTTGTTTTGGACCAATTTTTTTATCTGCCCTCGTATTGTGTTTTTAGACACTCCCACGGCAAGTTCTGGGGCCACGCTTTTTCATTGCCTACGATTCCCGAATGCCAGGCACCCACGACAAAGTAACTTTATTGCGTTCCGCGAGCACATTCAGTTCCGGCATGCATTCCCAAGCCAGTATTGATGTCACTTTAGGGTTCCATAGTGGTCTAAGTGTCGCCTGACTATCCGTTGCAATACAGATCCGCTTGTTACTATAAGCCCTCTTATTGTTTTCTATTGAGCAATGCAATATAGCATACACCTTTGCTTGTACCGCAGTGGTATATTTTCCTAGTGGGATGGTGATTTTCGTACCCCCTACCTTACTATATATTCCAGCTCCAGATCCATGCTCCGTCTTTCATCCGTCTGTAAACCAGGCCAGCTTGTCCCTGTATGCTGCTTTTGCCCAGCTTTTGCCCAGGGAGGTTTACTCCCACATCATAGCCAATTTTGTTGTGCCCCAATTCTGCATATCTTCTGCTCGGTTATTTTGGCAATCGGAAATAATCCATTCCTGCCTCCCCTATTATCACCACATGAAGTGGTGGGAGGTTTAGAAGGGATTCCATTGCTGCTGTCGGAGTTATATCTAAGCACGCAAGCCTCTGTATCTTGCTGAGTTCGGTTATAGCAGTTTGTTGCTGCACCTTGGTCCACCATACCAAGGATACATGAGTAATCATGGGTCTAGCCACCGTGACGTACATCCAATACATCATTCTTGGTTTTAATCCCCACGTTTTTCCATGGTCTCTTCTGGCCAACATAGTTGTTGTCTGTGCATTGGTTTTGTCTCTCTGAAGCTGTCTGTTCCAAGTAAGCCTTGGGTCCAGAATGACCCCAAGGTATTTTACTTCCTCAGGCAACTTTATTCCACCCTGGAGTCTCAACGGTAGTAGATCGTCCAGTCTCCTCCTTCTTGTGAATGCTATTGTGGTCGTTTTAGAAGGACTTATTATAAGTCCCTCTTCCTCGATCCATTTTTGTACAACTTGTAGTGCGTTCTGCATCCTGTCCCGTACTACGTTGTTAAGTTTACCCTGGATTAGGATGACAACTTCATCCGCATATCCCAAGGTTTTGTGCCCTTCTTGGTCCAGTTTACTAATCAGCGCGTCCGTGATTAGGTTCTACAGCAGTAGGAGTAAAACCCCTCCCTGTGGACATCCCCTGTCAACCCGAGCCACCAAAGTCTCCCCTATGATGGTCGTGTAAACTGATCTCCCTTTTAGCATACAGTCTATCCATCTGTTGTCTCTGATGTGGTAATACATCATCCCTTATGTGTCTGTTTAGCAGTTTTCCTAAAGTTTTAAGCATAAATGACATCAGACTTATTGGTGTCAGGGACTTTTCCCCATCCTGTCCCTTTTGCCAGGTTTAGGTATGAAGGTGACTCTGATGAGCCTCCAGACTTTTGGTATGTATCCCAGTGCCAAACTTCCCCTGAGTAACGTACATACTTTTTGGCCCTTTTGTAGCATTATTGGATAAATGCCATCCGGTCCTGGCGATTTATAGGGTTTAAATAAGTTGATAGCCCATTTCACTTTATCCACATTCACCACATTTTTTGCCACCTGCCACCTGCTATCCACCTGGATGCCTGTCTCGCAGGATCCAGCTTTGCATTGTTGCAGTCTTGTAGCGATGAATTTGGGATTTGGGAACCTGGAAAATGGACCCTAAAGAGTTCTCTCATTGTCTCATCTTCCGTTGTGGTATAATCTCCTCTTTCTGTTTTCAGAGTATATATTGACCTATGAGGTTCTTTAGATAATGTTTTGATATTCTGATTTGGTAGCTTAGCTATTTGGGAATGGAAGCTATCGAAAATGTTATCTTTATACTGGACAATGCTAATGTTGAAAGAATGAAAGTGTGCTCTGAACTAGCCAAGTTCTACTGTGCGTAGGTATACCATAATAGGTGGTTAACTGTTGCATGAAAATAACAATCGAATAACATGTAGTATTATATCTATATTTTGTTTGTTAATTGAAAGAAACAAGTTGCATGACGAATGATATAAATTAAGTTCGTCAAGCCCTTCTTTTGTAGGATGCTGACAAAACAATCCCGACCACAGACGACAACCAGAATCCCACATCGAACAAGTCACAAATGACAGTGAATGGGAATATCAATGCGAACAACCCCAACAACAACGCGAAACCGGAAATGAGCAATAATCTCAAGTCGGGAGTGTCCCTGGATCCGAGCGCGCTGATCAAACAGACGCTACCGCCCAACCGGCTAAAGAAGTACGCGAACATTAACACCGGCGAAGCTCATATAGTAACCGGTAATGGAGTCCTTCAGAACGGACCCTACACCGGCCAAAACAATTACGTGTACAACAACACGAACGCCAACAAATTTTTGAATGAATCAGAAATTAGCTGTTAATTTCTTCGCCCCTCTTCTAATTACTATCATTAACAGTACCTATCTATTATTATTATGATACATACATAAATGTGAAAGAAAACCGTGAGTTTGAATGATTATGACTTTGTTGCGTATATTAATAAATGTACCTACGCTAATATAGGATCATAAAGAATGATAAAAATAACAATATATATAGAAGTAAAAACTAGTCTACGGAAAGTGGGACGCTTACAAAATGGTATCTTTTTTATGACCAAAATAAGAAGAGAAAGAGAGATTACTACAGTATTATCTATCTTTTAAAATAAACTCGAATATCCGACATTAGTTTTGATAGAGTATTATATACATAAAGTACATGTAAACCCAAGCCATTGATCGATTTACTCATTCTAACTATAAATAATGTAATATCATATATGATTATGGAAGAAAAATTTAAAACTGAATGTATAATATTCCAGAGAGGGAAAGGGAATATATAACTATATCTTTATAATAAATATTACTGATTTAATACGGTACATATCATTGATAATTAATTAGTTCATGTACATTCTGTGAACGGCATAAAATATAATTTAGAAAAATAAAAAGTCAATGCTCAAAGGTAAATTTATTTTATTTTACACAAATAAACAATAAATTAAAGAAAATAGGTAACGTAAATATAAGTGTTGGCTAATGCTAAAGCTTTTAGTGCTTTTTATTTTATTTAAATGACGCAACACATTTGTTTAATGCGGATGAGTTTTCGGAGTATTACAATGGACCTTTCTCACAAAAATAAGACAAGGACACGTTATCGAATTTACTAAAAGATAGAAAAAGATGCCATGCTCCCCAGTGTGAGGTATGTCTTTGTCTGCGGAACAACGTCTCTGTATAACACCGGTCGGTGTAGTGCACTATGTGTGGAACACCAGTGTTAGGGTATGTATTGTACATACCTTAATTAACTAAATAAACGTGTATAACACCGGTTCATCGTTTTTAGGAAATTTTCTGGGACTATCATCTGTGTTTGTTAAACAGTTTGCTAAGCAGGGCTGACAACTGTTTTATCTGATCCCCACAGGCTGCGCGCGCAGTCCAGGTAAATTGAGAAAGGTCCATTGCTACTGGGAAATGTCATATTTATTCATTTTAACCACATTCATAAACCACAAATTCGTTGGTCCATTTTCCATTTGCCCTAACAAATACTTACTATTTTCCAATATCGATTTTCATCTTTATTCCACCTTACTTTCACTACTTTTGTTATAACTTTCTAAATTCTTTCACCTTTAGGTTTGATAAATTAAAACGGAAATGAAAGCTTTTAAAATAAAAAGCCCTAATGATTTTTTCTTCGGCAGATTCAAAGAACATTCTCGTCTTTTGGAGATGATTGTTGTTGTAGTAGTCAAACACTTGTAACTTGTTTTTGTTTTATTAAAAATATACGGTAATATCGGTAGCACTACCCTTCATAGCGGCCATCACTGTCGTACTCTAACAACTCTCCGTCAAAACGCACGGACAAGAATCAGCAATGGCGGGAAATTCAAACTTTGAATTTGCTCGTAAACATTTTTTTCGGCTGTCCTTTTATTGATCAATTCCAAGTGGTTATCGATATTAACCGCTTATTTTGTTGGGTCAATCTACGGCAAGATTAATTGCATAAACGAAAAAGGAAATGAGTTGCAAAATTATATATTCAGTTTTTAATTTTTCCATCGCTCATTAGGATATAGGCTTTTACTTTTGTGTTAATAAATAACAGATAATAGGTAGTGCCAACGTAAAAGCTCAGCAACGTAATATACTAAGCACACAAACATGTTTTGCATTGCTTCCGATAAACTTTTTGTATGTTAGATGATTTTATTATATTATACATACATACATACAAGAGCTCAGTGGAGGCACGTAACAGATAGTGAAGATTAAAGACGTTAGGCTAAGGAATAATAAATAGTACCTACATTCTCTAAATTCTAAATAGTTAGTAGATAAAGTAAAAACATATAGGTATACATATTTTTGTTTCACTTGTAGGTGGAAAAAAATATGTGAAGAAATTTTGACTGATACACTAAAGTAAATACTCTATGGAAAGGTACAGCTTGCGGTTGTTAAAAATATAAGTATAGATATTTATAGTTCAAAAAATATATACGTGTGTATGTACATACATAGATATGAAAGGGATTGAATATGCTAAAGCTTCTTTAATAAATAGTTCGTTAATTCTTCATCTTCTTGTAGAAATATATACGTATTTGTCTGTCTACATTTCCTCTCTCAAATCTCTTAAACGTGCTTGAATGTTTGCCGATGTACCTATATAATATTGTTATTGCCTAATACCATTATTGTTTTTAAAGTTTACAATTTGCGAATTTATGAACTTGTTGCATTTACATATGTAATTATTCTGTAACAAAAGGTTTAAGTTTTATATTTATATATGTGAATTATATTTTATATATCTCTGCGGTGGAAAATAGTTTAAAAGGTATCTATATATTTGTGACAACTCATAACGGTTAAGAGGAAGCACGGAGGAAATGGCATCAATAATTCGACCATTGATTGAAAACATTCTTGTGGCATTTGTAAGTATGTATTTCTATTCTGTAATTCGAACTTGTTTCTTGCTTTAATCAAACAATAATTAGTTTTCTAATGACTTTTTCAATTTTCTAAATTCTCAAAACTCCGGGTAGTATATCCTTTGAAATGTCAAGGTAGGTCTGTTCGATTTGGCAAACGCGTTATGCAGTCAAACGCCTGCACAAGCGCAGTAGTTATTTTATGTTTAGATCTCATCGACGAGAAAATAATTACTGCGCTTGTGCGTGCGTTTGGTCAAAACGAACAAGCCTAATAAAACAGTTTTCTCAAAAATCAATTAGAGCGCCATCTATGAGCTGTCACAGAAATATAATTATATTATTTTTTCAATTTTCCCTTTAAAGATTAGAATCGAATCATAAGCCAATATGTTTTACCTAGAGTAGTAAAATTAGTAAATTAGAATGTAACAAAAAAAATACGTGTGCATGATGCGATAAATCGTTGTACGATTGATATAGAATGATTTTTTCTATGGAAGTAGACTTCTGTCCATTATTAATTAAATAAATTATAAAATATATGGTATAGAACGCGTGTGGTCACATGCAAATCATAAAATATTATTATCCACTTAGGAAAAGATAAAAAAAGAACATTTCTTTTATTATACAGGGTGCGCTTTGTTAGAGAAAATTTTATGTACATATATTTTAATATTTAACGTTATAGACGCTTATATACGACTTTTAGCAAATAATTTTAATATGGATATCTATATTAATTAAATGATAAGGATTGACGTGTTATGTTTTATGTTGTAAAAGGACCCCGCATCACGCGAATATTATTAATATTAAGAAAATTGGGAAAGAATTCGATTCTCATTCCTGTTAAATATCGCTCAAGGTAATTTTACATAAGGTATTGACGAGAAACAAAATAGTGTGTTCGCTTTGAATTCAGTTAGCATTCGATAGCTTGATACATAGAAAAATGTATTTATTTTCGAATTAAGTACGGACGAATAAACAAACGCTTGCTTCTGTACAATAACGGCACTAAATGTATAATAAAAATATATTTTTTTCAAAGACTGATAATTTTTGGTATAATGTAGGTATTTAAAGCTTGATAATTGTAATATTTGCATAATTTGATACCATTAACCATTATTACGTGTTACTAGTAATTATTAACAATTAGGAGATTGTTTGTATTATTGTTATACGTAAGTTATTTAACAGGATATAGAACAAATGACAGGATACGTTCCGAATAGTATTTTCAAATAATAATGTTATATACAATGTCGCCCTGCATTAAACATGTGGTTGTGTATATTTTCTCCCAAAGAATGCTCCAAAGTTCGCTCAGTTTACGCGGTCATAACGTATTTTAATTCTAGCGTATCGGTTGTGTCTAAAATTAATAAAGATACGAACAATGTAAGAGATCAAATTAAATGCAACATATATTAATCCTACTTATTATTAAACTACTTACCAGTAAATATAAGGAGAAAAATAAATATATGAGAAACAACCCTAGTCTCAGGAACTCGCAAGAGTCCTTAAGGAGGTAACTTGATTTTCCGTTTTCTTTTTGTATCTAAATCTAAATATTGTGTACCTTGTATCTGTTAGTGTACATTTTTAATCTTCTCGTCAGTGTAGAGGGTGTACCTTTCTTGAAATCGTGCATGCATATTGATACATTCTTTTCATCTAACGCGCTTACCGTCATCACCAAATGGATATACACATTGTTGAAGAAGAATACGTAAATGATTAATTAATAACAATTAATGAAGGAGAACTTATAGATGTATCAAAATGCATTCCCTTAGGTAGAATATGAAGTACAGATATACTGTTGTAAATATTACTTTTCTATACGATCTAACACTAGCTGCTTTCCAGGCACGCAATCCAAAGCAACCTAGAACACTCCCATTCACTCGTTTGTGTTTCAGATTCAAAATGTTTCTTACTCTAGATTTACCTACCCCTTTTCCCTCAAGCACCAAGAAATTCATCAGAGCTTTACTGTATGCCAAGCTATTAGGAAGCGGAGTACTCCAGAGCAAAATGTTCCAGAGTATTTTGTTCTCGCCTGGACAGCAGCTACGATTTATTGAAAAATACTATCAAACTTTAAGATATCAATAGGGGCATACAAAATATAAAAAAACTGAAATTGTTTGATTTTTATTTCTCTTTTGAGGTATGATAGGTTGCCTACCCTATAGTATATCGTTAGCATAGAACAGAAATATTTGCACATGTATACTATACTATATAAGATATATGTAATTATTTAATTTTAAATCTTCACATCTAAATTGCAAGGCTAAGTATTATTTCAAAATGATATTTTAGTACAAAAATGTCCATATTTGATGAATTTAATTTGTACATACTATTATAACACGCATATTATAATAAACACACACTTACATCTAGTTTTCATTTGAATTTGGACGAAAATAGTATTAAGTTCAATGAAAAACGAAATAAAATAATGCTTTAAGTAATTTTAAGACATGTATATATAACATATGAGTGTATTATGGTAAAAATAAACAGAAAAACAAAGATATGATTTGGAATCATTTGTGCGGAATGTCAACATTCCTCATTTAGTTTAAACAGAAATACAAGACGACTTTTGAACGTCGAATGCTTCTAGCTGCATACAAAATTCATAATTAACAGTTAAAACTAGGTACATATACAAGATTTTTCTTTACTATTATATTATTATGTCGCATATACATGAAGTATAATTACTAAATAGAAAAACCAAAACGTATTGCATTATTAGAGCGTGAGTGTGTGCTAAAAAAGGTAATGGAAATACAGCGTGAACTTGGCGAGTGTACAAATATAACAACAAAAACGATTTAGAAAGAGTGGAGCGAAAAATATATTTTGTTAAAAACAAATCAGCGTTCGACGTTTGAAAATTTGACATCAGTGTAATAATGATGGATGAGATAACCTAACTGTAATATGACAATAGAGTTTGTTGGATATATTTTGGAATTTTATTACGACAAAATATGTATAGCATACTGTATTAATATTACAAATTATACAAAATATATATGTGTTACAATAATTGTTTTTTTATTTTTCATAACCTTGAAAGTATATGATATAAAACAAAGCAGACTGAGGTATGCAGTTCTTATTTTGTCCGATAGAAGGGGAAGCAATGTTATGACGACATGAAATTATTCATAAAAATTTGTCTGAGCAGGGGGGTGCACTAATATATATTTGGTGTAAACCAGGGCTTACTCCACCAATAGAGGGCTCTGAATGCAAAATTTTATCTAATAGAGGACTCTGAGTGTAAAATTCTAGAACTAGAGTATTTTAAATTTATATTACAATTCCTATAGTTTAGTTAAGCTGATTTCGTTTATTCAAATCCTTTTACTCGATATACTCTTCCAGTGTTTATTGCGTTCGTTTATTAAATTTGGAGTGAATAGAGTTCATTTTTGAGAGTTCGTTTACAATGGAGTAGCATAAGCCGAGCAAGCTCTACGCACTCCGCGGCCCCCGCGACCGGAAATGGTGTACGTAGAGCATGTAGGCATAAATATCAAATTTTTGTTGAAAAGACACCAGTAGGGGGCGTTTATATGAGATAATTTTTGAAATAAAACATAACCTTTATTAGTTGTC